>JABSTQ010010121.1:0-151209 GCA_013358835.2 Ixodes persulcatus
GGCAGGACCCGGCATGACGTCATTCCCAGCGACGCCGGAAGAACAACCCAATCCCAGACTGCCCCGCGCACCGACGCTCTCTCATCCAAACTAAATTCAACCATGCTCCCATCGTCTGCTCTCCGCTCGGTCGTTAGGCTTCGGCTACGTCTGCTCCGTGCCTGCGGTCTGCTTCGTCTGCTCGCTGTCGCGGCTGGCTTTCGATTCGATCGGCGCACCAAAAGATGTTTCGATGCGAACCCGAATACTCATCACGGCGGAGTGAAACCAACATCTTCTCGAAGCAGAATTTGTACGGCTTTCTCAACCCGCGATGCCCTTCTCAGCGTTCGTGCCTACGATGACTGACTCGCGATCGCTTTCCAAAGCCGCGCTACGACGACTCGTTCGAGACGACGCTCCAGGCGCGGTCGCGCGGTGTCGAGAGCGTCCGCTACACGCCGACTTCCTAGTCCTAGTGGTCAGGCAAGTGTTGGGCTCGAAATCTCGCCTGTTCGACACCGATTCAGTCGGTGCGTCGTCTAGAGCGGCTCAACTCTAGTCACTTACTTTCTGCTGGGCAACCAGGCGTTCGTTTATAATAATCTCATCCAATTCCGACTATACCGGTTTAAAAGTAAGCGCTGTTTCAAATAACAGTGGGTGCCGCCATTACTTTCGGTGCACACAATCGCGTTGCCACGGAAATGTCATCGCAACGCGGTTGTTTGCATCGAAATTAATGGCGGCGCCCACTCACTAGGCTTCCCATTGGTCAAGAAATGCTCGTCGCGGCTCATGGCCACGCCTACTTCCGTTACACTTCGCTCCATGCATTGGGGATAGGGGCGCCACCTCCTGCCCATTATAACCTCCTTGACTGTGACAGTCCACGGAAGCTAGAGCAGCAGGAAGTTGGGACGCCTGGGACGCCGTGACGACAGCGACACTCGCGTTCGCTCGTGCTTTTCGCCAGCATTTCAACGGCCAACCGCCAGGATCGCGACAGGCAACAGCATGACACTCCGGCTTCTGTGACGTCATTTGTTGCCATTTCGGGACCACTTTTGATGTATGGGTGGGATAGGACGCTAAACACACCAGTCAGAGACGCGATCCAGGCACCATACTAGAACCCCTCAGTTGGGAAACTGCCATAGAGCCTGCTTCAAAAAAGTGGCTCCGATCCGTACTCGAGAACCGAGCTAATGGCGATTGGAACGCCGCCATTTCTCCCGCAGCGTCCACTCCGGGAACTGCACGGCTGCACGCCGAGTCGGGCAAGGGCCGGTGGCACCATCTCGCAGGGCGATCTCGCAGTAGCTATGTAAAGCAACTTTCATGTTTCAACTCGTCGCTAAAGGTTGGCGCTGTTATCGTATTTAGCTCGGCCTCGGTGGACGCCAGCGGCCCAGGTTTCAAGGTTGAGTTTCCCAACTGAGGGTTTTAGTAACGTTGACCAACGCCGAAATAGATAATTGTCAATTATCTCATCAATAGCCACTGGCAGCCATTTCAGGTCAATCTGGTCAAAGAAGATGCTAATAGCCAACAAAAGCTACTTGAAGCCGTTCATAAGTGTAAGCAAACAAAAAGCACATAATTATAATTATTAATCACTTCTAGTCACTTAGAGTCATTTCAAGTCGATCTCATCAAAAATTGATGCCTATTGCCAATTATGGTCACTTGGAGCCATGGAGATCGAATAAGACATGTTTCGGTTGGAATAAAACAAATAAATGAACAAGCTCAGAAAAGGTTAATAATTATTCAGATTGTACAAAATCGCTATACAAATCCTGACTGGTCTATACTAGAGTTCCTGTATAGGCTTCCTACAGGAGCCAGAGTTACGCGTTTGATTCCACGTGCCGCGTGCCGCCCTCGCCGCTATTCGCCGAGATCCGATCACGTGAGGAGTCGGATCAAGTGTCGTGCAGCAAAGTAGACGTTGCACGCGCCCCGGCGTACGTTCCCCGGCTTTTGAGCGCGCCGCGCGCCTAGAACGCGCGGCGCTGCTATTCGCCGAATTCAGTCACGTGAGGAGCTGAATCCACATGCCATGCATGAACGCGCAACACTGGCTCCCGTAGGGAGCTTATACAGGAACTCTAGTCTATACAACACACTGCGTTTTGACATCGAAATACCAAGTGGTCCAATATCACGAGCTTATGCTCTGTATGTTCCGTAAAAAAAATGGAGATATTTCATAGACTATCAATTTGTCTAGTGAGTCACACCGACTTGATTCATTTCCGGGGAAAGTGGCGAGTTCTCCACTCCATACCGCCAGGATCACTTTCTACTTCCGTCTCCCACTTTACACTGGAGGTTCCTGTATTAGTCTCAACGGTATTTGTTAAGCCTTTCGTCCCACGTAGTCCCACGTAGTCCAACGCTTCTTCCGCTGCTGCCTTGTGTGGTTCTGTTGTGTTCTCTTGATAGCACGGCGTTTACGTGGATTCGCGGAACAAGTCTTGCTATGGTGTAAGTGACATGTGTGGCAACTATAGTCAACGATGACACCGGTCGACTATCGATAGACCTCTTCTTCGACAATGAGAGATACTCCTTGGAGTTCGTAATCAAATTCTTTCGTGACGGATATTGCGGGACGTATGGATACGATCGGCATGTGAGAAACAACTCATTCACGGGCTTTGTTAGTCATGGAGGACGCGAGTAGAGTGCTGCAGTCGGTTACTTTAATCTTGTGATAGAATGCAATCGCCTTCTTCGTCGTTAACCGTGCGGAGTATCGTCGACATTTATCAATATGCGTTGTAACATTCAAGTTTTCACTGGAAAGTGAATAACAAGTTTATGTATGATTATTGAAAGTGTGTTGTTTGTGATTATGTGTGCATTTATATTGTTATTTCATTGCCTTTAACACGTTCATAATAGATTCCTAGCTGTATTATGGTAATAGTATCATCGTATAACCATAATTTTTTTTAAGGCAGCTGGAGCCCATAGGGAAAAGTAATCTAGTTGACTTTATATAGTAAGCTTAGTACCCCTGCCACTCGGAAAAGTTAATATCCTTTCATTGAATGATATGGGATTGGGTCACCTCGAGATTATAAGTGACTATACAAGCGTCGCGAGCTGATTTTCCGACCCTTAAATGTCATTCGATCAATATTGCATTAAAGTTGCCATATGGCCGGGGTATAATGCAAGAATTCACTGACTGCATGCGTTAACATCGCTTACAGCCCACATGATTGTAGGTTACACTTGTCTAGCCGTGTCCGCGTTGACTACGTCTGACTGATTTTTATTATAATCCGTTTTGCTGTGACCAATCACTGCGTGTTTCGCCATTTTGTGGAAGTAATTCTGTACAAAATATGCATTCCTACATCAATAACTGGCTGGCTCAATGTTTTCGACGTAAAACAATAATCTTTCTGTTGACGTCTTATACGCACACCTCGTGCCATTTCATACCTATTATTTAGCGGTGTAATATAGTGCCCGTGTAATAAAATGTTTCTGCTATCTGCAGCTTTCATTACAGCCAATAAAACACGCTTATGTCACTAAAAGCGCGTTACGACGGTTGATCCACGAGCGTGGCATGTCTTCGGTTCGACGCGCGCCTCTGATGGCCTTCCTTGGGGACGTCAGGAGAAGGGCGCTACGGCCTTAGCTTCTAGGAGATGTTGGGGTGTTGGTTTGTCGCCGCAACACCTCTTAGAAGAGGAGGCCGTAGCGCTCTTCTCGTAACGTCGCAAAGGAAAGCCAGTGGGGGCGCGCGTCGAAGCGAAGACAACGCCCGTGGATCGACCGTTGTAACGCGCTTTTAGCCACATGCGCGTGTCTTATTAGCTAAAATGAATGCTGCACATAGCAGCGGGTCTAGAAAACATTTTATTACACGGGCAAAATATTACACAGCTAAATAATCAGTACGAATTGGCAGAAGTTATGCGTATAAGACGTCCATAGGAAAATGTGATTGCTCTAAGTCGAAAATATTGAGCCACGCTATTATTGCCGTAGGAATGCATATTTTATACAGAAATACTTCGACAAAATGGCGAGACAAGCAGTGATTGGACACAGCAAAAGAGATCACAGTTAAAAATCAGGTACTAGACGTAGTCAACGCGGACATGTTTAGACATGTGTCACTTATGATCATTTAAGCGAAGTTATCATGTGCAGTCACTGAATTCTTGCATTTACCCCGGCCACATGGCAACATTGATGTAATTTCGATCGAATGAATATATGGGGTCGACAAATCAGCTTGCGACCCTCGTATAATCCCTCAAGACCGCGAGCTGACTAAATCCCGTATCATTTAGTGAACATATATGAACTTTTGCTTGTGGCAGGGGTACTAAACTTACTATTTACAGTCAACTAATTTACTTCTCCCTATGGGATCGAGCTGCCCTAGAACAAAATATAACTTATTTTCATACTATAATACTATTACCTTAATGCAGTTAAGATTCTAGTATAAACGCGGTAAAGTAAATAAAAGAACATTAGTATAAATAAACATATAAGCACAAACAACGCATTTTCAATAATTACACAAACTAGTTATTCACCTTCCCATGAAAACTAGATTACCACGCATATTTACAAATGTCTTACTTGAATACCAGCTGAACGAATGAGGAAAAGCGACGGAGAGGAGAAAACCAAAAAATCACACTGCTGGACTATCAACCTTTTAATAAAACTTCCTTTTCCTCAACACTATCCTAAAAGGTATCTTCTTCTTCATCAGTCGGATCTTATATCTTAGATAGAAAACTTCCTTTTTCTCGACACTAACCGTAGAGGTAACCTCTTCTTCGGCTGTCGGATCTTACAAAACCTTCTTTTTCTTTACACTTTCGGTAGCGGTAACTTCTTCCTCTGTCGGATCTTCGAATTCAAATGGTCCCGACTTGGTTTGGGGCCATTTGAAGATCCGACAGAGGAAGAAGTTACCGCTACCGAGAAGTGTAAAGAAAAAGAAGGTTTTGTAAGATCCGACAGCCGAAGAAGAGGTTCACTCTACTGTTACTGTCGAGAAAAAGGAAGTTTTCTATCTAAGATATAAGATCCGACTGATGAAGAAGAAGATACCTAAGATACCTTTTAGGATAGTGTTGAGGAAAGGAAGTTTTATTAAAAGGTTGATAGTCCAGCAGTGTGATTCTTTGGTTTTCTCCTCTCCGTCGCTTTTCCTCATTCGTTCAGCTGGTATTCAAGTAAGCATGTCAAACCAAACGGCTCAGCTCCAGGCCGTCACAACTTACAAATGTCGACGCAACTGCACACGGATAATGACGAAGAACGAAATTCAACTCTATAAGAAAATTTAAAAAAACAAAACAAAAACAAACAAACAAACAAACAAAAAAATGACTGCAGCATTTTACTCTTTTCCTACATGACCAAGAAAGCCCGTAAATGAGTTGTTTCTCACGTGTCGATCATATCCATACGTCCCACAATATCCGTCACGATAAAATTTGAACACGAACTCCAAGAGGTATCTCTCTGCCGAGAAAGAGGTCTATCGATAATCGACCAGTGTCATCGTTGGCTAGTTGCCACACATGTCACTCAACCCGTAGCTGGACTTATTCCGCGAATCTACGTAAATGCCGTAGCATCAAGCGAACAAAAAAAAAAGTACCCGAGACTACGGTGACGACAGAAAAACGACGGGAAGAAAAGTATCAAAAGAACCACACACGAGAGTAGGGGCAGCAGTGTGGGACGAAAGACTTAACGTTGTCGACCCATCTCTTGCTCCTGTGCGCTCCCTGCGGCGATGACTGAATTTTTTTTCAGTTCGCTTCCCTTCTCAAATGTCTCAGCGTTCCTTTTCAGACAGTCAGCAGCTCACACGAAACGTAAATTTCTCAGAAGCGGATCCCGTATGTGGGAAGAAGATGTCGCATCGGAGAAGGTTCATTTGAAAAGTGTGGGGAGCTGCTGGACTGCACGTAGTCCCGCGGTTACGGGGATAATCATAAATATAAATTTTGTACTTTCAACCTTGGTAACGTGTTGTATATTACGTTTATATCATATATACAGGTTGTTTCAGAGAACGCAGGCCAAATCGCTCCTGCGAAAACTGCTCATCGCAACGAAAAAAGGCTTGTGGCGTTTTGGTCCTGGGCCAGGGGCCCATTTAGGAAAATTATTAAAGTCCGGGATAATTAAGTTGTTAATTATTTTTGCGTAATTAATTTTTTTTTAATATTGTGTTCAAGGGCATGGTTTAAATTATAATATTGCTCAGCATCATCGAAAAACACCAAATCAACAAATTGCAGAACGATAGAAAGCACGCGAAGCATTTTACGGCTTTCTGAAAAACCGCACAAATTCGACGGGTTTTTAAGTTTCGGTTTGCTATCGGAGCGCATCCCGGCCACGGCGGCACCGCGCCGCGTGGACAAATAGTGAAACCAACCTCAGCTGCGTCGCGCGATGACAGCGCAGCAAAGGTTGGTTGCGCAATCTCTCCACGGGGCGCGGTGCCGCCGGGGCCGGGATGCGCTCCGATAGCAAACCGAAACTTAAAAACCCGTCGAATTTGTGCGGTCTTTCAGAAAGCCGTAAAATCCTCGCGTGCCTTCTATCGTTCTGCAATTTGTTCATTAAGTGGTTTTCGATGATGCTGAGCAATTTTCTAATTTAAACCATACCCTTAAAAACAATATTAAAAAAATTAATTACGCAAAAATAATTAACAACTTAATTATCCCGGACTTTAATAATTTTCCTAAATGGGCCCCTGGCCCAGGACCAAAACGCCACAAGCCTTTTTTTCGTTGCGATGAGTAGTTTTCGCAGGAGCGATTTGGCCTGCGTTCTCTGAAACACCCTGTATATATATATATATATATATATATATATATATATATATATATATATATATATATATATATATAATAAATTGTACAAGACTCTGAATAAAACGCCCGAGAAATTTTTTTTAATTTTTTTTTCGCGTCGATACCAGATATTTTTTTTTACGTAGTTGCGCCATGGCCTTCCTTCTCCGACATTGTGACGTAACCGCTCGTAGCGCTACGGTTTTCTCTTCTAGGACGTGTTGGTCGCAGGCTGAGGGGGCACCGAAGAAGGAGGGGAAGGGAGGAGAGAGTGATTGGGAGAGGGAGGGGGAGGGAAGGTGGAAAAAGCGGGAGCGATCAGGACAGGATAGAAGGTGGAGGGAGGGGAGAATGGTAGGTCTTGGGTAGGTGCGGAGGGAGGAGGGAGGAGAAAGCGTTGGGAAACGGGAGGAAGGGAGAAGGAGTAGGAAGGAAGGAGTGTAGAGGGGGAGGCAAGGGAGAGAAATGACACTCCAGAACGAACTACGGTAATCAGACGTTGAAATATATAGTTCCTTGTTTTTTTTTAAATCGCCTGAGTGAGTTGAATGTAGAAGTTTTGAATGAAACCATAAAAAATGTACGTTCCATGTTTGTGAGAGAGTGCCCCTGGAATTTGTAAACTTGGCTAAATCGATTACTTTCCCCCCTTCCCCCCTCCCCCATCTAATGTTGTTTATTATTGCTTACTTTTTTGCTATAAGTGTGATGGTGAAAAAGACTTTATGTATATGCACATGCTGTCCTCTTTTGCTGCTGTGGGGAGGCAGAGGCTCGTCAAGCAACAACTGAGTTGCTTTTTTCTCTGTCTCCCCTCTCCAAACGGAGAGAAACAAAGAGTTTGAGTTTGAGTTTGAAGTGGTGGCTCGTGGCGTGAGACGTGTAATTCGCTTGATATCAATTTTTTTCGCTGAACTATGCGGGGAAACTGAATTTGTGTATTGGCCACGCGACGTCCATTTTTCCGCTATTCGCAACTCCAGCCCGCCGCTCGCCCTCTCGGGGACGAACGGAGAATCAGAGGAGCGGAGACGGCAACGGCGGCGGCGGCGCGGAAACGGTGGCAAGGACTGTCGGCCTTGATGCGTGAAGCCGCTTTAACGAAAATGGTGAGCGCGTTAAAATAGGAATTCTTGTGCTCCGCCTTGCAACAGCGTTGCACGAAGGACCGGGATGTCTAATCTCATTAGGGACTTTTCCTATATCGCATACGCTGCGGATTTCTGGTCTTGTGCATGGCCGCCAGCTAAATTTGTGCTCAATGTGACGGCAAACGCTCCCGCTAATAATGAAGAGCTCTAGCGTACGGTCCACGAAAAGTCTATTCCTTGCCCTAAGTAGGAGAAAACTGGTCGCGCAACGATATGTCGAGCAATAGACATCGGGAAAGGGTTCGCGTCTTAAGGCCGTTACAAGGAACATGACCATTTATACCAAGCACTTTCAAAAAACAGAAAACCCGTACTTGCTTTCACGTAATTACAAAGTAAATAAATAAACGCTCAAAGCATTTTAAGCGCGTCTGTGTTAGCCAACCGTTCGTGACGAGAGCTTCGAACGGGTGGTTTTGGCGAGAGGGGCTGCAACGTTGCATATAACACGGTACAAAAAATTTACAGTATAATAAAAAATTTATTTTTGATATAGAAATAAATAAAACCACTACACACGCTGACTATGTTAATAGGCAGTTTTAGCATAGCGTTACTGCAGGCTACCGTTGGCTACCGTGAGCATGGCAACGCTCATAGCGCGCGGTGAAAATTGTGCTTCTAAGGCGCAGCGCGAGCTTCCGATTGTAATGCTACACCGCACGGTAGCCTCCGGTAACAAACTTTTTATCAATAACCATTGAGCAGTTTGATCACGTGTTGCAATACACTAAAACCGAGACGGTGAGCAGCGAGTTGCGAGCCTGTGCCACGAAGACATCAATACCGTGAACGCTGCTCTTCCGAAGCTGGACGGTCACTGTGCGATGCTCACTTCTTAGAGCACTAATGACCAGGCAAAGTACAACCACGATATCTTCATCACCCTAAAAAATATTCTGCTACAAACAGGGACGTGGCCGGTCGCTCGCCCACCACAAAGCTTCGCAAGTTGAGGTTTGTGCAACTTATAAATATCTGCATGTTTGTTTTCCTAACGCGCGTCAACAACTCCGTCACCTGTAATATGATCCTGATCTAGCCGTCTCGCATTTGTAGACAAATTAATCATTTTTAGTGCGCTGACCAGCCTCAACGAGCAGGCGCACGGGAAATCCTGGAGAATCAGTCCCTGTCTCTTCCGCCATCTTGGAACTACCGCCCCGCCACCTATAGGGCGTTGGAGTTGCGAATAGCTAGTGGGGAAACGTATTCGGCATATAGATCACGTGACGCCAAATTATGTGCAAAGCAGGGTTGGGCAGTATCGCGATACAAATGTATCGCGATAGTATTTCAGAAATACATTTCGTATCTGTATTTCTGTATCGCGATATCTTTTTTCACCAGTATCTGTATTCCTGTATCGAAATACATTTGGAATGTTTCTTTGTATCGCGATACAATCAGGATGAAATGCAATTCGTTACATTTCTTGAGAAATACCCCCCCCCCCCTCTTTTTAGAAAAAAAAAGAAAAACAAAAACAAGTCCGAAGTCTCTTCCTTTTTTTTTTTTACTTCTGAGGGTACCAGGGTCAAGGTGATACTGGGGCATTGTTACTGTGCTGACCAAGGTTCCTTTCGATTCTCCAAACTATTTTTCTATGCGTCCTCTTCTCTCTTCTGAGAAGTGTTGCGTAGTCGGGGACTCGAACCAGGTGGCGTGCCAGGAGTGGAGTCAGAGCGTCTTCTGCCGCAGGTCCTTAGGTAGGGATTTCTTGACTCAATGTTTGCTGGCATCCAATGCCCGCCGCTAACCGTCTTTCTTGCCTGTGCGTACACAGTACACCAAGCGGGAAAAGCTGAGTCACAGTCCGTTGCAGCACGAGCTGGGCGGTGGTTGGCTTGAAATAGTAGGATGACTCACGCAGTGAAGTTCAACACATATTCGAATGCATCTGCGGCTGCGCCCGTAATATTGCACGGCTCAAGGCTACGTCATCAGCCGACGTGAACGTGACCCGCTGCTCTGGTGGTCCGAATCCCAGGAAGGAGGCCAGACGTGGCCTCGCGGTGCCGACCCAGACTTTGTACACCTGCGACTCGTTTCGAGCGCGCTGTTTCTCGGAGAGCTCGCACCTGTGCAGGCAGTATCAGGTCGCAATCCACGAGGTCTCTGTTTGGATGATACTAGGCGAGACTTGAGGACTGCACTCCATGCGTCGGTGGCGGAGGGTCGGCAGGAAGGACCTTCACAACAGGGATGCCACCGTATCGTTTTTTCAACTGTAACAGATGATAAAACATGATACATGTGTTCCAGGATGCTTCACGTGGTCCACTATTCACGAAAATTCCAAATGACACCGCCTTTACGATCTTCCACGAGGTAACCTACAACGAAAGTACGTATTGTCCTTTCATACAGCAGCGTGGTAAAGTTTGATGTTTAAGGCCACACCTAGAGATAAAGAATACCAGTTCGTTCCACCGTGACGTCATGTGATCAATGTTGACAGGGACATCCTTATTGGACAGGGGCGTTGTGACGTTTTGATGGGATTTAGGATGACATCGAATCTATTTAGAGGTTAAAGTCTTTTCGCATCCCTCGTCAGACAGGCAGGATGTCAGAGAAGGGACCGCGGTCAGTCCTAGATGAAACGTTTTTTTGAGCGCATTGAAGACTCCTCGCCGTCCGAAACCACTACCTTCAAGGCATAGTGCCGAGCCTACGGGAAAGTAGTTTCGGGATCAAAAACTTCCACTTCAAACTTCAAGCTACATCTCAGTTGCCGTCTCAAACAAATTTGAAAAATGTATTGCAGTATCAGTATCTCTGTATTTGTATTTCTGCCCTTCCTAAAATGTATTCCTGTATTTGTATTTGCAAATACTTTTTGCCTCTATTTAATTTGTATTTCAGATACGTATCGCGATACATTATTACAGATGTATTTTAGTATCAGTATTTTAGCTACTATTTTAATGTATCCCAGTATTTGTATTTCCAAATACATTTTTGAGTATTTCTGCCCAACCCTGGTGCAAAGTTAAGCGGGGAAACTGAGCTGTGCATAGGACACGCGAGATTGCTTACCCATCTAGATTTATCGGGGAATCTAAATTCATGCATAGGTCATGTGACGTCCATTTCTCCGTTCAGTATAATGAAGTTGGTATTTAGGTCACGTGATGTCAAGTCACGTGACGCCATTTTCCTCGATAAATTTTGCGGAAAAGGAACGGACGGACGAAAATCATTCTGTGGGTCAGTGTTTTCAAAAATGACCTATTTTGTTTTGTGGAATTGCCCTTTATAATGAAGTCATACGCTTCGCGCATGAGCGACTTATGTCCCTGATTTCTTTTTTAATGTTTTGTCCTAGATCTGACTTAAACTATTATGTTGACTTAATGTCGTTTAATATTTTTTGAATTATATCTAGAGAATGTTTTTATACAGAGAGTAGTAATCTTCTATTTTTGTATTAGAGGGGACTAATTCATTATCAGTTGCCACAATATACCCGAGCCTCCATGTAAAGGTCAAGATTAGGTGTTTTCCAGAAAGGACCGTGGACGTAATACGAGGATAATTTGCTCGTTTTGGTGTACCATACTGCCTCGCACACCACCACCTGCGCCCTTCTGCGCGCAAATAAAGTTATTATTATTAATATTATTAATATTATTTTTTATTTTATCGTTTAGGACAATGGGACTCCCTTCACCGGATAACCCTTTAAAGGGGTAAGGAAACAAAATTCCAGCGCTCAATTTTTAGCTTGAATGTGTTGCATGTTGCAGCATAACCCCAAAAATACCAGTCTTTCGTTGATAGGCACAAGCAAACTAATTTTAAAGCTAATTAAACGATCTCTCAATGTGCACCTGGTGGATGCATGTGGAGCCTATTTGGGAGGTAATCTAGCAACGTTGGGGAACTTGCTACGTAGTCATGACGTAGCAGGTTCCATCGGAGCACCGCCGCATTTGCAATTCAATATTTTCCTTCTTAGTTTTCCTCCTCAACTCAAATTTAGCGCACTGTGCCAAACAGTTCAAGAAGACGGAAAGAAAGGACTCCCCTCTTGCTCGGACCCTCATTTGTGTAACCGGTTGCAGCCATTCTCCCCCTAGAATATTAGCCCGTCGCTCAAAACTCGGACAGAAATTGCTTTTCCCAGCCCGTTCACTCCTAAGCTGACAGTGTTGTGGAAGCTACGTGCTCCTTGGGCCAGCCACACGCTCGTCACCCCACGGGTACTTCGAACGGCTCGGTTGTAACGCGCTGACGCTATTGACACCACCACAACGCTGACAACGCCACCAAGGGCAAAGTTCATAACCACGCCAGCCTTGCTACGTCACAAGTGCGGGGAATCTTTTCTTTCTGTTTTTGTTTGCGCCGGATAGCCCATGACGCATCGCGCTCTCCGTTCGCTTCCCTTCAAGCGCTTGCTCGAGTGCACCGTTTGGAACTAAAAATATAGCCAATCGTTCAAAATACAAACGTGCGATTATCATTTACGGCTATTATCCGCCATGCTTGACTCATTTCCGAACGAAATTTGAATATTTCAATTTTTGTTTCCGTACCCCCTTTAAGACTTCCCATCCCAGAACGGCGTGAGATACGTTCGAACTGCACCTTATCACCCACAGTCGAATTGACTAGCCGAAGGGCGCTGAGAACGGTGAAGTCGGCGTTGAAAACGATTTCCGGCAAAGACTTACAAACAAAACTAGACCGCAGGTCGCTTTCATTCCTGCGAACGCCCAACACAACGTCAGGAAAATCTTTGCGGTTAACTAAGTGTACTAGAGCGAAAGAAAACATTTCTAGTCAAAACCAGCAGAGTGCTTCTTCTGCCTTCCCAGGGATCGGCGGTGGTCGCCAATGTTTATGTTCCAGACAGGAGAGACACAAGAGAAGGAAACTCCGCCGGGCCCTGCTCGTAAAACCGAGGATGTCCGGTAGCTCTCCGTCACTCGTGGAAACATGGCTCGTACCGCCAGCTCGTACCCCGCGTACGTAGCAACTGTCATCATAAGCGTGAATGATCATGACGTCAATTTCATTACGTGTGCTCGCGCACACTGGCGGATGCTGGCTCGTGGAGAGATCGTGCGCCACTTACTATGGACACTAAAATGTTTGGTTCAAAATTCCTTTAAAGGTTGGTTCACACACTTGCGTGGGTTCGACCGAGTGCGACTGCAACGGATTGATACGTTAATCCTTTTACGGGTTTTTATGGCAAGAAAATGCGTGGGCTCCAACAAAGTGGCGTAAAAACCGGTTTTTGTTAGAGCCGACGCAGCTGTTGCGAGAGATACCCGTAAAAGGATGAACGTCACAAGCCGCGGCAGTCGCATTCGGTCGAACTCAACGGAAGTGTGTAAATCGTCTTTAACGCATATTCTATTCTAGTGTATGGGCTGGAATCCACTGCGATCTCTCAATATAAATAAATTTGTATTTATTTTTAGACTAGGTAGAAGATGCCTAAAAATATGTATCTTGGTTTAAAAATGAAAAATGTGGATCCGGGTAACAGGTCACTCAGTTACGAATAGGGTAATATCCGATATAAGAATCGTATGAAATGGTAACACCTTCAGACGTTTTCGAGTATTAACGCTGTAAAAGTGATCATGAAGTGTTTATCACTGGTGAATGGCAAGATACGTCACTTCCTTGAGCGGATTTACAGCATTGCGTAACGTTGTCGTAAACTGCTCATCAGTATGAATATCAGTGAGAGCATGAGTTACAAACAAACAATGGTTCGATGCTAACGATGGTATTGCCACGGGCACTTAGTCTTAAAAATGCCTTCATTGTATGAACACTAATGAGTGCTTTATGAAGATGAATATCATCGTCGCAGGAAAATATTATCTCCCCAGAAGAAAAGAAGAAACAACGTCAGATGCATGCTTTCTTCATTATTGGAAATAAAAGATATATCTTTTGTTTGCATGTTTTATTACGTATCCGTAATTGACTCTGTAAAGCTGTGCTATTATGGTTTACCTCGTACACACAATTAGGTTTCAAGAACAAGGTATATTTAGACATAATCTTTTGTGTACGTTTCAATGTTATTTTAAAACATAACAGGGGTAATTCTCCCTACCACTATGAACGTTGTACACGCCCTGTAATCTTGAGTATAACGGACATACGTTTTTCAAGCTCATACCCAAGTAGCACGCTAGAGAAACGTCTAGCTTGGCACAAGCTTGGCAATGCTATGGGCCAAACTTTGGTCTAATAAGGTTTTGCTCCAAGGCGTCAGTTTGCACCAGAGTACGTTTGTGTTCTTGCGTTTCTATGGATATTTATAGTCAAGCCACATAGCGTCTAAAGGGCCAGACGTGAGTCAAGGATATCAATTATGAACCAAGGAACCTACAGTGAAGCCTAAATGTGACACTTGTTTGGAAGTTTCGGCCCAAAGATGCCACATCAAAACCGAACAACCAAAAGTGCAGCCTAACTCTGGAACTTGTTTTGGTGATTAATGCCCATAGGTGGCAAAGGACAGCCGAACTAGAGGCAGTGAAGCCTAACTTTTGCAATTGTTTGGCAATTTACGGCCAAGATACCGACTCTGGCCAAAGAAGGTCAAGTTTTACTCTAACTCTACTCATTCGAATTCTTTAAAAACCGAAAAAAAGAACCATAGAACTATGCTAACTGGCTATATGTGTGTACAAAGAAACCTATATTCAATGTAACTAGCTCTACGCATTCGTTTTAATTAAGTAAAAATTGACACACAAACTTTTTTGTTTGTAGAGCAAGTGCGTTGGGAAGTATAATTATATAAGCTTCGAAAGAGTTATATATGTAAATACCTGTCTTTACGTATATAACGCATTCTAAACTAACATCATTACCAACGCACTCACTAACAAGTAAAGAATAATTATATCGCTCAGAATCCCGATCGCAAAGCGAAAGAAACCTTCCAATTTTATTTCCATCTCAGCAGAGATCTCCAGAATGTTTTGAAACGTTTTATTTACTCCGCCTCTAGCTGTTGGGTGTGTCGGTTTTCTTGACGTGATGTTATCTGCTCTAGCTTCATATATTTTTTTGCAGTTCATATATCCTGTGGCGTGTCCGTGCCTGGCGTGCCATGCCTGTCTTTTTCTTCTTCGTTTTGAGCGCTGTTTTACAATGTTAACTTCGTACTAACCTCTCAGTTGTCTACCTTGCTTCGGAAATATAATTTTATTTCTACACACAAAAATAAGTTGGTCGACACTTGAAGACGCATATAAACGTGCGGAAGAAGTAAAAACTAAAATTTTCCATTCAGTTTTGTTGCTGAGAGTAACGGAAGTACGTAGTTGTCACGCTTTTCCCGTAAAGGTAAATGCGCGTTATGCTTGTGTAAACAAGGAGCAGGCGGTATCATCTGATAATACCGACGGCTTAACAGGTTCGTTTCACGCCGAATGCTTGGCCTGAATGCCACCTCTATCACAAGGAC
Source organism: Ixodes persulcatus (assembly GCA_013358835.2). Classification (NCBI taxonomy): domain Eukaryota; kingdom Metazoa; phylum Arthropoda; class Arachnida; order Ixodida; family Ixodidae; genus Ixodes; species Ixodes persulcatus. The sequence continues at coordinate 15,456 of JABSTQ010010121.1, forward strand.
CCTTAGCACCCAGGAAAAATATTCTTGTTTTTTCGTGCTCTTCTTAGGTCCTTTCTCACACACACAAAAAAAATTAGATTCGTATTACTTGTTACTTTAGTATATTTCGAGGTTTTCTTCTAGTATTTCTGCTACTCCCCGCCGTCTTCTCTTTTCAGGAACTGTCAGATCGGCAGAGGTGCGCATCGGAAAACTATCTAATCGTATGTGCTCTCGCAGTTCCATGCCCGCACGTGGACCAACTGCGCCCAAGACCGCCACTACACCGACACATCATCGTTTGTCACAGACACCACGTCGTGGCGCAACAGGTCAAAACGAAGGCACCACCGACGACGCCAAGGAGATACAAAGGAGGCCAGCACACCGGACCATCTTTCATTTTGGCAGCAGTGCGCATAGGACAGCTATCTAATTGCCTCTGGTCTCACAGGTGAGAATAACCTTTTGTTTTATAAACCTAAACATTTTTTGTGTACCGCTGACGAACACAGCAACGATTGTTAGCCTCGTGGTATTGCTGATTTGTAAGCGTTGAAGTACCGTCTTGATTGACATGACTAAAGAAGGAATATATTATAAAGGCCCTCGATGACCTTAAACGCAAGCTAAGGGCTGATCTTAGGAATTTAGAAGACAGCTTTAAAAACTGTGATGAAACTTGTGATGACGTGAACGAAATTAAAAACGAAGTGAAGGAACTCCAAAAAAAGAATGCAGAAACTTTCGGAAACAACAGCAACAACAACAACAACCGAAGAACTAACAGCAAGAACCGAAGATTAAGCGACAGATTCGAAGAGATTGAGCAGTACCAACGCTCTCCCAACACAGAAATAAAAGGTGTGCCCGAAACAAGAGACGCATACGTCATTGCCAGAAGTATTGGGACCTTTGTGAAGGAATCGATTTGAGACTCGGATATTGACGTGTGTCACCAAGTTCCCACCTTTAAACCTGTAGAAAAGAACATACTTCTCCGCTTTGTGGAGCGCACAAAACAAAACAGAACCGAACAAAAATGCAAAAAAAAACAAAAACTAATACAATAAAATGCAGAGGTTTAGAACTAAAGACGTTGATTACGGTAGGCACAGCGGTCCGGTTTTTGTGAACGATCATTTATTAAGTTCGAATAAAAGGCTACTGCGTGCTGCCATCGCCAAGAAAAAGAGCGGGGGATGGAAGTTCGCCTGGTATTCCGGAGGGAAAATCTTTGCTCGAAAGGACGAGGAGGCGAGCGTTTTTAGAACCGCTGGCATGTCTGATGTCGAAGAAATAACGAACTGAAACGTAAATAATTTCTCAAATAACAAAAAAATAGTAAAAATAAACGTATTGCCAGAGTGTGACTATTTTGATTGTCAAGCATTCAATTAAAAGTATAAAGAAGGTGATATACAGTTTTCAACAATTCATTTAAATATAAGAAGCATTAAAAATAAGGTTGACAAGCTGAAAATCTCCTTGCAGTCGTTGAGTTTGGAATTAAGTGCTATTGTAGAAGCAGAGACCTGGTTGACGCAAGGGGTCACAGCACCTGACGGGAAAAATTGCAAAAGTGTGTACCGAGAAAACAAAAGGGTTGTCGGTATAGCTATCTACCTCAAAGGTAACTTACGGTCTCGGGTTATAGACGACTTAACCAGAATAAATGAAGATATAAAAACGCTTACTTGTTGAAGTGTCGGACGCCGTTGGTGTTTTGTACACGCCATCCGTCGGGCAATGGGTATGAATTTATAGCATTTGATGAAGACGCGCAGTGTTTTCTTAAATCTGTATCCGCCTCGCTTGCAATATAGGGAGATATAAATGTAAATAGACTTTCGGATGAATATCATGCAAGAAAAGTTTGAGACGCCATTCACCAGTGTGCATGTCGCAATATAATAACAGTGCCAACAAGAGTCCAGACACTGCAACATCCTTTGACAGAGCTGCCTCACGAATGTAGATATAAATCATGTTACGGTCGGTGCTATCTTATACGATATTAGCGTCTATCTACATATATTCTGCATTGGGTCTTTAACAAATAGAAAACATAACCATGGCATGGAAAGTTTTGGTACCGCGCAATAAATGAGGAAACGCTAAGGACTTTTGGTTGCCTAATAGATCAAGAAAGTTGAACTGACGTTTATTAAAAATGCAGTCCTACAGTTGCGTATAAAAGCTTCCTGACGAAATTCCAGTATTGTTATAATGCAGCGTTTCCTCTCCGAGAAAGTAAAAAAATACCTAGAAAAATTAGAAAACCGCGGATTACTGGCGACCTGTATAAAAGAATACGGGAAAAAACTGCAACTATCATGTTTTTATAGATAATCATGATCCCGCTCAATTGAATAAGTTTAAAAAAATTAAAAACAAGTTTAACTCTGACTTAAAAACGTGCGAATGTTACCAAAATACATTAATGCATATTCACACTGACTACAACAATGAATGGGACACGAATAACTATCTAACGAGCAGGAAGAAAACACGTAGCAGTGTGAAGGAAATCTTAATAAATAAGATATATAAGTGCCGCCGGAGCGGAACTTGCAGACGAAATAAATCGGCCTTTTATTAGCATAGGCACTTTCTCGGAAAAAAATGAAAGCTGTGATAACTGCATGCTGGCGAGAAATCAAGTAGAATCTGTCATGCTGATTCCAACAACGCCAACTGAAATTGATAAAATATTAGGAAGTTTAACAATGATGTTACAGCTGCTGATGATGAAATAAAAGCACTACGAAATAAGCACAACGCGAACATAATAGGTCTTATAGTATCCCAAATAATAAATACGATGCTTGAGTTTGGCGTTTTTCCTGGTGAATTAAAATTAGCGTAACTCCTGTGTACAAAGCAGGCGGAGAGACCTCAAGGAATAATTATAGGCTCATTTCAGTCCTCCCAGTTTTCTCAAGATTTTCTAGCATGTAATCAACGACAGGGTAAACAGCTTTAAGAAAACATCATATTATAACTCTGGATCAATATGGTTTTTAGAAGGATAAGTCTGCAGAATCAGCACTCATCGACATAAAAGATGAAATAGCGGAAAATATTGAAAACAATCGTTCACATTTGGTATATTTTTGGACTTAGAAACAAAAAGCATTTGACACTGTGCAAAAGAAATGTTTACTTAAGAAAGCTTCATATATACGGTGTACAAGGAATAGGGTTAAAGTTAATTAAAAGCCATCTCACGTAACGCTATCAATATGTACGCTTAAATATTAAGTCATCTAAGAAAATGAAAATACAAAATGGCGTTCCCCAAGGTTCGGTTATAGGTCCTCTGCGATCCTAGCACTATCAACATAAAATTTGAAGGCACGTTGCTGGAGCAAGTTAAAGAACAAAAATGTTTATGAGTGTGGTTTACTCAGGATCTTTCATGGTCGACTCATGCTAATATGCTCAAAGATGATCAATCTGGAGCTACTGGAAACATTTATAAAATACAAAATTTACTACGTACCTTCTTAGACAAATATTATATTACCCCCTATTTTGCTCCAACGTGAGCAATAGCATCTTAATTCGGGGAACAACGACATCAACTAAATGCAATAAACTAATTATCTTGCAGAAAAAAAATCTTTTGTATGTATGAAAGTTGTAGAGGAGACAGAAGTCAGTTAAGCACGCAGCCACTTTTTAATGAATGTAATGCGCCCAAGGCAGACCAAGTATTTTTATTTCAAACTTTTACAATTGATACATGTAACGCCGAATTAGAGCGCAGCTCTTGAGGAGGACGAGGGAAGGGTACTGGGGGGGGGGGGGGGTCACGTGACCTCGGGAGAGGGGGACGGGTCACGTGACCTGGGTAGTCACGTGACCTCGGGGGGGGGGGGGGTCACGTGACGATGACGATGCCGATGACGTCATCAGTGACGTCATCAGTGACGATGACGATGCGGATGCCGATGACGTCATCAGTGACGTCACTGATGACGTCATCAGTGATGATGACGATGCGGATGTCGATGACGTCATCGTCACTGATGACGATGACTGTGCGGATGCCGATGACGTCATCAGTGACGTCATTGATGACGTCATCGGCATCCGCATCGTCATCGTCATCATCACTAATGACGTCATCAGTGACGTCACGGGTCCCATAATGCACCGCGCGGTTACGCCGACGCCGACGCCGACGCCGACGCCGACGCCGCTCAAGCCGGAAACGGGCGCCTAAGAGCTGCGCTCTAAAATATATATAAGTGTCGCCGGTACAGAACTTGCAGACGAAATGAATCGGCCTTTTATTAGCATAGGCACTTTCTCGGAAAAGAATGGAAGCTGTGATAACTGCATGCTGGCGAGAAATCAAGTAGGATCTGTCATGCTGATTCCAACGACGTCAAGTGAGATTGATAAAATAGTAGTAAGTTTAAAAATGATGTTGCAGCTGCTGATGATAAAATAAAAGGACTACGAAATAAGCACAACGCGAGCATATTAGGTCCTATAGTATGCCAAATAACAAATAAGATGCGTGAGTTTGGTGTTTTTCCTGGTGAATTAAAAATAGCGTAACTCCTGTATACAAAGCAGGCGGAGAGACCTCAAGGAATAATTATAGGCTCATTTTAGTCCTCCCAGTTTTCTCCAAGATTTTCGAGCATGTAATCAACGACAGGGTAAACAGCTTTAAGAAAACATCATATAATAACTCCGGATCAATATGGTTTTTAGAAGAATACGTCTGCAGAATCAGCACTCATCGACATAAAATATGAAATAGCGGAACATATGGAAAACAATATCGTTCACATTTGGTATATTTTTGGACTTAAAAACAAAAAGCATTGGACAATTTGCAAAAGAAATGTTTACTTAAAAAAACTTAATATATACGGTGTACAAGAAATAGGGTTAAGGTTAATGAAAAGCCATCTCACGTAACGCTATCAATATCTATGCTTAAATAATAAGTCATCTAAGAAAATTATAATACAAAATGGCGTTCCCCAAGCTTCGGTTATAGGTCCTCTGTGATCATAGCACTCTCAACATAAAATTTGAAGGCACGTTGCTGGAGCAAGTTAAAGAACAAAAATGTTTAGGAGTGTGGTTTACTCAGGATCTTTCATGGTCGACTCATGCTAATATGCTCAAAGGTGATCAATCTCGAGCTACTGGAAACATTTATAAAATACAAAATTTACTACGTACCTTCTTAGACAAATATTATACTACCCCCTATTTTGTTCCAACATGAGAAATAGCATCTTAGTTTGGGGAACAACGACAGCAACTAAATGCAATAAACTAATTATCTTGCAGAGAAAAACATCTTTTGTATGTATGAAAGTTCTAGAGGAGACAGAAGTCATTTAAGCACGCAGCCATTTTTTAATGAATCAAATGCTCTCAATGCTGACCAAGTATTTTTATTTCAAACTCTTATAATTGATACATGGAAACAAACTCCACACTTCACCAAAAGAAAATCTGAGCACGTAGACTATTCGAAATTCAATGCTAAATATGCTGGCCATAAGAACTAAGTATGACCGACAGGGGCTAAATTTCGACATAAGTAAAACTTCGAACAGAAAATATGTCTGTGGACCCATAAACCTTTTTACAGTTTTAAAAGTGATTGCAGAAGGATGCTCGTGGCAAGTAGGATTGCTTTTTCATATGTGTAATGTTGCCTAAACTCTAAAGGCCCGTTCACGCTCTTGCGACCGAGTACGACCGAGAGACACGAGATCTGTTAAAACTTCTTAAAATTTCTTAGGACGAGGGAACACACTGGCATTCTGGCTCCATCAATGCGGTGACCCTGGAACTGCATTTCACAAGAGCGAAGGTTTTGCGGGATTTCCGAGGTCAAATGTGTGTAGCACCTATAAGAACGGCTCGTTTATAACGTTGACAAAAGTTTTTCGAACCAAGGAAGAAAGGATAATGCGCGAGAGAAATAGAAAATATACCGGACCGCCAAGTTTCCACTGCTAAACAAATAGATGGCGCCAGTGTGTCCTCTGGTTGTAAGAGGGTTTAAGGAACCCAGTTTTAAGAGGTCGTAAGAGTGTGAACGGGCCTTAAGAATGTTTGGTTGTTTATATATAGGTGTTTTAGATTCTTGTGTACGTTTTTATTCCTTGTTTCTTGATGTTGAAGTTTGAGAGATTAAGTTCCTTTTGTTCCTTTTTCGAAAGGCCACTCTTATGTGGCTGATTTTAATGTTGTTGAATACTCGTATTTATTATATTTCTCGACGGAGGCATGCTTTGTCGTTTTCAGCGATCAGTGTCTTTTTCTTTTCTCTCTCTATATATATATATATATATATATATATATATATATATATATATATATACTGTAAACAACTAAATTTTAGCGAGGACCTAGATTTCGCGAATTTCGCGAATCGCCCACATTTCGCGAAAAATACGTCCCGCGTCCCGGAAATTAGAACCCGCGAATAATTTCAGACTTTCAGCTTTGGCCCGATTCGTGAAAATTTGAGCCCGCGAAAATTAAGTCGTTTACAGTATATATATATATGTGTGTGTGTGTTTGTTTATTTCCCCGTCGGAGACCACGTACGATGACGTGAAGTGCCCGTGTTGTATATTCAATAACGTGGCTCTTGATTCTCGCAGACGATGATGATACCGTGTCTCTAAAGCTCATAAACAAAGAAGACTACTACATGTACACGTGACGAGACAAACAGTGGGAGGATTTCTGGAGCACAAACGAGCACGTACCACGTGACACCAAGCGTCGTACCGCGTTTCACGCGGCTGCGTGTGTTTCCAGAACACCTCCGATTGGATACCTTTCGTTTCTTGTGCATTAATAAGACAGATAGGAAACACCAGAAAGCCAAGGTGAAGTGGTGGAGGAATAAAGAGAAAAAAAAAAGTGGTGGAGAGGTTAGCACACCCGACCGGACATTGGGAGGCCCAGAGTTCAAATTCTGGCTCCGCCGTTTTTTGGCTTTTGGCGGGTTCCTGAAAACTTTGATTCTTTGATTCATTGGATTAAGTACGGTTCATTCATCTGCATATGTTTGTTTATTTCCCCCTCGGAGACCACGTACGATGACGTGAAGTGCCCGTGTTGTATGTTCAATAACGTGGCTCTTGATTCTCGCAGATGATGATGATGACGTGTCTCTAAAGCTCATAAACAAAGAAGACTACTACATGTACACGTACGAGACAAACAGTGGGAGGATTTCTGGAGCACAAACGAGCACGTACCACATGACACCAAGCGTCGTACCGCGTTCCACGCGGCGGCGTGTGTTTCCAGAACACCTCCGATTGGATGCCTTTACGTTTCTTGTGCATTATAAGACAGATAGGAAACACCAGAAAGCCAGTTGAAGTGGTGGAGGAATAAAGAGAAAAAAAAAAAAGTGGTGGGAGAGGTTAGCACACCCACCGGACATTGGAGGCCGAGAGTGCAAATTCTGGCTGCGCCGTTTATTTGGCTTTTGACGGGTCACACTTCACCAAAAGAAAATCTGAGCACGTAGACTATTCGAAATTCAATGCTAAATATGCTGGCCATAAGAACTAAGTATGACCGACAGGGGCTAAATTTCGACATAAGTAAAACTTCGAACAGAAAATATGTCTGTGGACCCATAAACCTTTTTACAGTTTTAAAAGTGATTGCAGAAGGATGCTCGTGGCAAGTAGGATTGCTTTTTCATATGTGTAATGTTGCCTAAACTCTAAAGGCCCGTTCACGCTCTTGCGACCGAGTACGACCGAGAGACACGAGATCTGTTAAAACTTCTTAAAATTTCTTAGGACGAGGGAACACACTGGCATTCTGGCTCCATCAATGCGGTGACCCTGGAACTGCATTTCACAAGAGCGAAGGTTTTGCGGGATTTCCGAGGTCAAATGTGTGTAGCACCTATAAGAACGGCTCGTTTATAACGTTGACAAAAGTTTTTCGAACCAAGGAAGAAAGGATAATGCGCGAGAGAAATAGAACTACATGTAACGTACGAGACAAACCAGTGGGAGGATTTCTGGAGCACAAACGAGCACGTACCACATGACACCAAGCGTCGTACCGCGTTCCACGCGGCGGCGTGTGTTTCCAGAACACCTCCGATTGGATGCCTTTCGTTCTTGTGCATTAATAAGACAGATAGGAAACCACCAGAAAGCCAGTTGAAGTGGTGGAGGAATATAAAGAGAAAAAAAAAAAGTGGTGGAGAGGTTAGCACACCGACCGGACATTGGGAGGCCGAGAGTTCAAATTCTGGCTGCGCGTTTTGGCTTTTGACGGGTTTCCTGAAACTTTGATTCTTTGATTCATTGGATTAAGTACGGTTCATTCATCTGCATATGTTTGTTTATTTCCCCCTCGGAGACCACGTACGATGACGTGAAGTGCCCGTGTTGTATATTCAATAACGTGGCTCTTGATTCTCGCAGACGATGATGATACCGTGTCTCTAAAGCTCATAAACAAAGAAGACTACTACATGTACACGTGACGAGACAAACAGTGGGAGGATTTCTGGAGCACAAACGAGCACGTACCACGTGACACCAAGCGTCGTACCGCGTTTCACGCGGCTGCGTGTGTTTCCAGAACACCTCCGATTGGATACCTTTCGTTTCTTGTGCATTAATAAGACAGATAGGAAACACCAGACAGCCAAGGTGAAGTGGTGGAGGAATAAAGAGAAAAAAAAAGTGGTGGAGAGGTTAGCACACCCGACCGGACATTGGGAGGCCCAGAGTTCAAATTCTGGCTCCGCCGTTTTTTGGCTTTTGGCGGGTTCCTGAAAACTTTGATTCTTTGATTCATTGGATTAAGTACGGTTCACTCATCTGCATATGTTTGTTTATTTCCCCCTCGGAGACCACGTACGATGACGTGAAGTGCCCGTGTTGTATGTTCAATAACGTGGCTCTTGATTCTCGCAGATGATGATGATGACGTGTCTCTAAAGCTCATAAACAAAGAAGACTACTACATGTACACGTGACGAGACAAACAGTGGGAGGATTTCTGGAGCACAAACGAGCACGTACCACGTGACACCAAGCGTCGTACCGCGTTCCACGCGGCGGCGTGTGTTTCCAGAACACCTCCGATTGGATACCTTTCGTTTCTTGTGCATTAATAAGACAGATAGGAAACACCAGAAAGCCAAGGTGAAGTGGTGGAGGAATAAAGAGAAAAAAAAAAAGTGGTGGAGAGGTTAGCACACCCGACCGGACATTGGGAGGCCCAGAGTTCAAATTCTGGCTCCGCCGTTTTTTGGCTTTTGGCGGGTTCCTGAAAACTTTGATTCTTTGATTCATTGGATTAAGTACGGTTCATTCATCTGCATATGTTTGTTTATTTCCCCCTCGGAGACCACGTACGATGACGTGAAGTGCCCGTGTTGTATGTTCAATAACGTGGCTCTTGATTCTCGCAGATGATGATGATGACGTGTCTCTAAAGCTCATAAACAAAGAAGACTACTACATGTACACGTGACGAGACAAACAGTGGGAGGATTTCTGGAGCACAAACGAGCACGTACCACGTGACACCAAGCGTCGTACCGCGTTCCACGCGGCGGCGTGTGTTTCAGAACACCTCCGATTGGATACCTTTCGTTTCTTGTGCATTAATAAGACAGATAGGAAACACCAGAAAGCCAAGTTGAAGTGGTGAAGGAATAAAGAGAAAAAAAAAAGTGGTGGGGAGGTTAGCACACCCGACCGGACATTGGGAGGCCGAGAGTTCAAATTCTGGCTCCGCCGTTTTTTGGCTTTTGGCGGGTTCCTGAAAACATTGATTCTTTGATTCATTGGATTAAGTACGGCTCATTCATCTGCATATGTTTGTTTATTTCCCCCTCGGAGACCACGTACGATGACGTGAAGTGCCCGTGTTGTATGTTCAATAACGTGGCTCTTGATTCTCGCAGATGATGATGATGACGTGTCTCTAAAGCTCATAAACAAAGAAGACTACTACATGTACACGTGACGAGACAAACAGTGGGAGGATTTCTGGAGCACAAACGAGCACGTACCACGTGACACCAAGCGTCGTACCGCGTTCCACGCGGCGTCGTGTGTTTCCAGAACACCTCCGATTGGATACCTTTCGTTTCTTGTGCATTAATAAGACAGATAGGAAACACCAGAAAGCCAAGTTGAAGTGGTGGAGGAATAAAGAGAAAAAAAAAAGTGGTGGAGAGGTTAGCACACCCGACCGGACATTGGGAGGCCGAGAGTTCAAATTCTGGCTCCGCCGTTTTTTGGCTTTTGGCGGGTTCCTGAAAACTTTGATTCTTTGATTCATTGGATTAAGTACGGTTCATTCATCTGCATATGTTTGTTTATTTCCCCCTCGGAGACCACGTACGATGACGTGAAGTGCCCGTGTTGTATATTCAATAACGTGGCTCTTGATTCTCGCAGATGATGATGATGACGTGTCTCTAAAGCTCATAAACAAAGAAGACTACTACATGTACACGTGACGAGACAAACAGTGGGAGGATTTCTGGAGCACAAACGAGCACGTACCACGTGACACCAAGCGTCGTACCCCGTTTCACGCGGCGGGGGTGTGTTTCCAGAACACCTCTGAATAGATACATTTCGTTTCTTGTGCATTAATAAGACAGATAGAAAACGCCAGAAAGTCAAGGTGGAGTGGTGTAGAGGTTACCACACCCGACCGGACATTGGGAGGCCGAGAGTTCAAATCCTGGCTCCGCCGTTTTTTGGCTTTCGGCGGGTTCCTGAAAACTTTGATTCTTGGATTCATTGGATTAAGTACGGTTCATTCATCTGCGTATGTTTGTTTATATATATATATATATATATATATATTACGAAGGCCGGACTCCGGCCGAAACGTCGAAGATTAAATCGTCCGTTGTTGCTGTTTTCACCAAAGGTTTTTTCTTACCAGTTATATATATATATATATATATATAGCGATTCAAAACAAGCGAACATACCAAAACATTTGCGCAACATTGTGTATATATATATATATAATAATACGTGAAATTGCAATTTGGACCTATATTTACACAATGTTGCGCAAATGTTTTGGTATGTTCGCTTGTTTTGAATCGCTTTGGTGGGTCCTAACGCGTATTTATATTGTATTAGTCATCGTTGTTCATAGGTATGTTGTTGCGATGAACTGCTGAACTGTAGGGGGGCAGAGGCGCTGTCAGGCACCAAGCCTTTATCTCTGCCCCCCCCCCCCCCCCCCGCGGAAAAGTCCACCAAGCAAATAAAGAAAGAAATATATAAAAATCATTTTAATGCCCAAGTTTTCTGGTGAGGTAGACGAGTACTTTTTTAATCAAGGGTCTGCTTCACTTTTAAGTGAGAGCGACGAATGAAAACCTGCGCATACCTGTCTCAATCCCCTCTGTGTAGTCATCGTAGGACATGGACATCAGGTCAAAATCTTGCATCTCAATTGGAAGCTCTAGAAAAACGGGTTCCTTTTCTCGCCACACTAGCATGATTTGATTCAGTGGATGAGCATCTGAAAGTAAATATATTGCTTGAAGTGCCTAAAACATGCATGTGCACTAAACACATATATATGAACTGAAGGGACGCGGGGTAAGCTAAACAGGTGGGATATCCGTGTCTCTCATTGGGCTTGCAAAATATTATAAGAACTCAAAATGTATTAGTCCCTCTAAACGTTTGGCGACTGTTGAGATGGAGCGTACACAACCCTTAACATGTGTTTTCTATAATATACTGGGAAACATTCTTCATGAAAATGCAAAACTAATGTTGTATGTTTACTATACGCACGTTGCCAAAATTTAACACGATCATTCGATCCACAAAAAAAACTTAGGTGGAAGATATGCGCAATTTTGTTGAAATTAGGAAAAAAAAAAGAGCTTACTCTATCATCGGAAACTTTTTCATCTAGATGTTTTTATTGCCAACTCACATGGACGTGCGAGAGCGTAGCATTTCTGCTTGTCGAAGGGGAAGTTGTGAAACAACATCAGGCAGGAGAGTTTCATCGTCAACCTGATATTTGCCAAAAAAGAGGCAAAAACGCATTATGCAGGTTCGCAGTTTTAGTTCGATCGTTAACGAACTTGAATCTTTGTCAGCCAATTCTTAACGATAAAACTAAAATGACTGACACAGATTCAAATTAGTTAACACATTAAATGCTGAGTTACATTTTTTATCCATTAGGGACACAGTCGCAAGGTATGTAAGAGTATGCACGAACTTTTCTCAATGATTTAAAAATGGAAATTTTGGATAAAAACATATATCTTCCAAAACTATTTGAGTACAACATATTGCACCCAGGGGCGGATCCAGAACTCCGTTTTGGGGGGGGGGGGGGCGGAAACTTTTTAAGGACGCTATTCTCCCATTCTTTCGTGTCCACCCACGTCAAATTGCCCTCTGAGAAGGGGGAAGGGGGTCGACTTTGTTTGGGGGGGGGGGGGGGGAGGGGGGCAGCCGCCCCCGTCGCCCCCCCCCCTTGGATACGCCCCTGATTGCACCAGGTGTCATTCATAAATTTACTATCTCAATTTGAGCTGTGATGTACAATTAAATATAATAAATATTTTAATCTGAGCATACTCGCAATTCAAAATAAGATTGCTAACAAGACAGAAACATCACTTTAAAAATAGCCTATCCCTTGCTCTCACTGGGAGTCCGTGAAGAACCAATTAATAAATCTTAGTAACGTACTCTACAACTAATTAGGACAGAACGACTGACAAAACAAAATTCCGTCCTTACTGTGACAATTAGCATAATATATCACATATTAACATCATTCTGGTATCTGTGACAGAGTTGACGTCATTTATTCGTCATTACATTTGGTGGCTCTAGTTGTTAATAAAGCTAGTGTTGGAAAGTGATTTGAAGTATGTTTTCCAGTATTTTCCGAGAAAAATCCAACTTCCGTCTTCAAAATACATTCCTCATATTAAAAAAAAATGTGTATCATAATGTAAAAACGTGCTATTATCTTTTGAGACGTCACCTGGTCATTCCTCTGAATGCATAATAGCGTTTAGTTGTATTCCCATGTTATTGGTTTCAAGCGCGTGAACTAAGAATTCCGTTTAAAAAATCACTGCGAAAGGATTCTTTTCTCGACAGCGAGACTCTGTCATGAAAATTACGTTTTAATAAAAATAATTGTTGAATTTTGCCAGATTCAAGGTACACGATGTTAATATTGTCCCAAATGTCAGGAGTAGAAGCTGCGAAAATGCCGTTTCAAACTAAAATTTTAATGGGGCGCACTTATGCCAAACAAAATAAGGAAGAAGCTTCGAGCCAGCAGGAAAAGCGAGCGCTCGGGCGGCGATTTGGTGGCGTAACAGCTAACGAGAGCGAGACTTACTCGACAAGGTGACGCGCAGCTTTTTATCGAGTGTGAGTTGGCATCTAAAGAATTCGGCCCATAAGGTTCGAGCGTCGAGCGTTTGGGGCGACAATGAACAGACACTTTCGAGAACAAGAAAGTAGGACGAAATAATAAAATTGACCTCACAAGTAAGAATAAACAAGAATCTTCCAGGAGTGCGTGACCGAGCGTTGCTTGCTTGGCCCCGCGCGCGGCGATATGATCACAAATAAAAGTGGTATAATGTCACCTTATGCTGATGAGTATGTCTCCGTCTGGCGACAGCTGGAGCAGTTCATTCGGCATCGTGACTCTGTGCGTTCTCACTTCCTTGGCGTTCACGAAGAACAGGTCAGGTTTCCACATCCGCGAGAGAAGGTGTTGACCATTCAAAGGTGAGGGTGCGGTTTATTCCAAATCTGCGCATGCTCAGCCTAGGATCTTTCCAGGCTAGCCTCAGGTACATGTCCATGTCGTAGTCCTGCAAGTCCGCAAATAATTCGAATTTCTATTTATTCAATTTTTAAGGCCATTTCTTAAAAAATAACACATTGCATGGTAGAAATCCTATAGAAATCACATGACTTGTATTTTAGAAAAGTTAAATTTTAGCTATTATGCATTTCCTTTCAAGTTGGTATTATCAGGTTCATAGAAATAGCTCCTGTTGTTTAATGACAACCGCAAGGTTTAACCCAATACGAACTGTTTATTAGTCTAAATCTACAACTCAAGCTTCGTTAAACAGAGAAGAGTTATTTTGCGTGGCGTCTTTCGTGGCGTTCCTTTTCGATCTGTCCCTGAGACCCCCGTCGTCCGGTGATCATTTTCCTTCTCCTCCTCACGCCGACGTTTCAGATTCCGCTTCTTTCACACGCCCAGGTGGTCGATGGCGGTGGCAGACATCTCGTCTTGCTCAAGTTCGCCCGAGCGGGTGTAAACATCACGCGAGGCCACGGGCAAAGCTCAGTCCGTCAAGAGCCCGATGAGGTTACTCGAGCATCCACGTGCTTCCCTCGTGCTCGTCTCTCTTTCTTCTTTGTGTTGACTTATTTTCGTCCTGTCTGTTTCCTCTTTTTACGCTGCGCCGTACCTCGTGAGATTTATCACCATCTCGTTGTCGGTTTTTCTTTTTCTTGTCCTCCGGAGCTCCGAGTCAGAGTTCAATTTACAACAATCTCCCCCGGAATGAGCGGGTACGGTCATTCTTTTAACTCCAAACGGTTACAGATGTTGAATGGGCCGGCGAAGCCTTCCTCCCCCGGGTAGGATCAGCTTACATGCTCTTGCTCTGCCGTCCCTTCCTTGAATGGTCTCCTCTATTCTGCAGGTTTCCCACATGTGTCTTGGTAGACGGTCTTCCTTTAGAAGAACTAGGTCACCAGCTTGGAGTCCCGATGAGGCAGTCGGTTTGACCAGGTGCGCTGACCTTAGTTCGAGCAGATACTCACGCCGCCACCGTCTCCAGAAATTGTCCACCACCGCAGTGCGGTATTTCCATCTTCGAGCAAGCTTATCTCCAGCTGGTAGCGCTTCCGTTGGTAGTCGATGTGGCGGAAGGTTCGTTAGTTTCCTCCCCACTAGGAAGTGAGCTGGGGAAAGCACCTCTGGTTCCTCGGCATTGGCGTACGCGTACGTCAGAGGGCGAGAATTTATGACGGCCTCGACCTCGGCCAGGACAGTCGTTAGTTCTTCAAAATCCAAGCTGCTGCGTCCCAACACCTTGCGCAGAGAAACCTTGACGGATCGCACCATTTTTTCCCAAAATCCGCCCCACCATACAGCCCTCTCGACGATAAATTTCCAACGGATTCTGTGATTCGAGAAGTATGCCTGCACTTCTTCAGTCCGGATTGCACGGAAGATTAGCTCGAGGTCCTTCGACATTCGTTGGAAGGCTTAGTGGATGCAAAAGATATTGCTGCCCTTCATATCTACCCACTCTTGGAACGCGTTCCAACGCAGAAGGCCGACGTCCAGCGGTCCTCGTTCGCGTTCGAACTGGTTCGAACACCGAGTAGAGACAAAGGCAGCTAGCCTTGCGTTCAACTCACTAATCATTCCAACCAGAGGTCGGTTTTCCGACGTCCCCGCGCACTTCATTTCCTTCTCTCCCTCACTTTCTACCCAGTATAGTACTACAGCCTCAGAAACGTAGGGATTGGCGAGTCCCGAGATCTTATTATCGCTCCGCAGCCAATCAGAAAGCAGCATTAGCCGATAAGACATCCGAAGAACGAGTTACAAAGAAAGAAGCATGAACATTTATTAGGCAACGCCCTGCGTTTCTCAACGTGTCATTGATTCACACTAAAGTCCTGCAAAGTTAGAGGTGCAGAAAAAAGTCAGATTCCACACTAATCTCCCCCCCCCCCCCCCCTTCCTCTCATTAGGCAAAACAGATATACAATATCACGCCAAAAAATTCACTTTTCGGTATTCGTAATGTTTGGGAAACATTCCCATTACTTTCTTATAAGCAACATCTCTGCAGCCCTAACAGCAGGAGCTGTTTACTTGTACATTCGATGGCTGCGGTCATTTTGTATTGCATAAAAATACTGTAATTAGAACGTTGCAGTCAAGTTTAGGAAGGGCACTAAATCTTTTCCCGATAAGAATTAAAATAAAATTTGTAAATATAATCTGGTGCCCAAAAATAGCTAGTTTTTTTTTGTTATTCATTTTTACAGGCTGGAAAAATTTTGGAAGAGAGGACGAGGAAGGGGGTGTGTTGCCGCTGTCTAAAAAAAAAGACAGATAATAAGAACTGATTTATCAATTATTCATGTATCGAAATAACAAATGTGAAAACTATTCGTTGTAAATAAGAATACGGCGGATGTGAAAGATGTATTGCTCTAGCTCTTTATGCTAGATATAGTTGCTTGAACTATAGTTGCTTCGCGTGTTCAATTTATCGGCAATCGCCCAAGGGCTATCTCTGCTTTTGATATGAAATTTACCAAGTTTCACACATTCGGAAGTTAAATATTTTCACGCACTATAAACCCTTTGGAATTAAATTATGTGGCAGCAAATGTATTTTTAGTTGTTATAATAATAATAATAATAATAATAATAATAATAATAATAATAATAATAATAATAATAATAACAATAATAATAATAATAATAATAATGATAATAATGATAATAATAATAATAATAATAATAATAGTAATAATGATTTTGAGGTTCCTGTTAAAACAAATGCTTTTATTTCTGAGTGGGTTAAATCACGCAAATGTTTGTAAAACGTTTGAGGAGTTATCGGTAGTGTTGGAGGCCTCTAGTGTGAGACCGTTGCTTTATAGAAGACGTTGGAGAGGGTGAGCTC
The DNA here is from genome assembly GCA_013358835.2 of Ixodes persulcatus. Classification (NCBI taxonomy): domain Eukaryota; kingdom Metazoa; phylum Arthropoda; class Arachnida; order Ixodida; family Ixodidae; genus Ixodes; species Ixodes persulcatus. Next base: position 32,188 of record JABSTQ010010121.1, read on the forward strand.
AAACAGCAAACACATTTGTGGAGTTTGAGATCTAGCTCTAATCCATACTTGGCTACTTACCAAATCATTCGCATTTAAAGGGCCAAGGGTGTTGATGTGCATATTGACTACGACGTCCGTGGGTTTGCCTAGAACAAGTGGTAACATTACCAATGAACGAAAAGGAATGATTCTGTGGAAGGAATATCTAGTTCAAGTGCTTTATTTATGAACATAATTAACGAGACATGTCTCGTTTATGAACATAATTAATGAGACATGTCTCGCTTCAATAGAAGTACTTTGGACTTTGAATTGGGCTTGTGGTTCATATATAAACAAATAATGACCCTACTAATCTAATTCATAGTTTTAATTTAACATATTTTTGTAGTGCCGGTTCGTCTATCTTGTGTATTTTCGCCGACTATATTTTTTGTGATTTTTGTACATGTGTTTAAAGTGCGAATGCCTAATAAAGTGCATACGTTTCATTGCTTGCCCATACGAAAATGGTCTATGGACGTTTATGGAAAATCCTATGGTGGGTTATCACCTTCTATGGCCCTCTATGGTCAGCCATAAGAAACCATAAAACACGCTATAGCCACCTATAGAAAAATCTATATCTTCAAAGCTATAGAATCTTGAACATTCTGATTTCTATAGCTGGATAAAGAATAATTTATGGCTATGCAGCTATAGACACGTGACTATTCAATATCCTTTAGCGAGCTATAGAAATATGTATGTCCTTAATGCTTAAGATTCGCGACTATTGACAGTGCTTTAGCCGGCTATAGAGTGGTGTATGTCCTTAAACCTATAGACTCGCGACCATTGAATTTTCTTTAGCCGATTCTATAGTGTCTTATGTCACCAAAGCTATAGGCCTCCGACCTTTCAATGTGCTTTAGCCGGCTATAGAGTGGTGTTTGTCTCTTAATCTATAGATTCGCGACCATTGAATTTTCTTTAGCCGTCTCTATAGTGTTTTATGTCACCAAAGCTATAGGCCACCGACCTTTCAATGTGCTTTAGCCGCCTATAGAGTGGTGTATGTCCCTAAATCTATAGAATCGCGATCATTGAATTTTCTTTAGCCGACTCAATAGTGTTCTATGTCACCAAAGCCATAGCCTCCAACCTTTCAATGTGCTTTAGCCGGCTATAGAGTGTGGGAGCCGCCCGCTCCACTTCCCTGATTAGGCCCTTTGGTCGAGGGAAACGCGCTCCGAGCTGTCCAACTGCCAGCCGGAGCGCCCCGTTTCGTGCCTCGGAGGAGCAGCCATCTTGGCTGCCTACCCTCGCATCGCCTGCCTCCCCCCCCGTGCCCCCCCACCTTGCGGGGACACGCGAAACGCCCCCTGGCGGTTGGACCTCCTTGGGTCCGAGGCCGAGGCCGCCAGGAGAGAGGGAGAAAGAAAGAGCGGGGCCTTGCGCCCCCGCTCGTGGGGACTGCTCGCGGGGACATCCAACTGCTCGGACGTGTGGCCCGGCCCTCCCTGACGGCCCACCTCCGCGCCCGCTCTCGGGAAGGCACGACAAGGTAAGGTCTGTTCCTTCCTTGTCGCCCTTAGCGTGTATCTTATCTGTATACGATTAACACGTAAAATAAACGCCCGATTATACCTTGCCTTCGGCGTGTCCGTGTGCTCCCTTTTGAGAGTCCCGGCTAACGGTTGCAGCCGACAGTCGTACCCGCCGCAGCGCTTAGCATAATACGCTGCGGAGTGGGGTTGAGTGGTCGGCCTCTCTGCCGGACGCCTCCACCCCTTTGAGACCTCCACAAGAGGGATGTATGTCTCTCGAGCTATAGACTCATGACCATCCAATTTTTTTTAGCCGGCTCAATGGTGTTTTATATTGGTTAGGCTATAGGCCCGCGACCTTTTTTCTTTTACTGCAGATGTAGGAAAGTCGAAGACAGTCATTCATGCGCTCGATCGGGGCGAGAATTTTCTTAAAGGGACAATGAAGGCAATTTCGGACATCTTTTTGGCGATTGAACTGGGTTCCAGGCACGTCTCAGGCCACGTTGCCCAAATTTCAGCCGAAACCGGCGCTTGTGTGCCGCGCAAATCAATTAAACAGACGCGGTAATAATCGCACCGGGATCGACTGGGGCGACGCCCCGAGAGTTGCGGGAGAAGCCAGGAGAAGCGGAGCTCACGTGACTGATGCGGGGCCAAGAAGCGCGACGTCACAAGAGACGCGTCAGCGATTGGTCGAAACGAGAAACGTGTCCTCGGTCACGTTTTGGTTCGCGATTTTTAGGAATACTGTTCTAATTTCCGCTTGAATAACCACGAAAAGTATAAATCGGACCGGAAATGATTACTAAACCATAAATAAAGCAGCATAATAGTTTTTTTCTTTGCTACGCTGGACGCGAAACGGGCAACGAGAAACTATGCGCAAACAAAATAAAATAAAAAAAGAACACGGTACTCGAAGGATTCTGCAAAATGGTAGCTGTAGATGGCTGTTCTAACGGTCGACTGAAGACCAGTATTCGTTCGGGCGACGCTAGTTTTCACGTGTGGGTTGCTGTTCGTATTCTTTGACGACGAAAAGAGGACGTCCGCGGAGGAACCGGATCCCGGAACGGCCGGATCGCTACCGCTTTCCCCTCGGCATCTCCCTCGCATCCGTCCTTCGGCGTGCGGGCCGCTCATTGCCGGAAGCTCGAACTCGCTCGCGAGAGCGGCATTGCCGTCTATGTTGACAGATTCGGCGAAACGACCGCGCCACCGCGCTGCTATAACCCACCGCGGTTACCAGAGTCTCGATCTCCTAAATACTACCGATACCGATTATTCACACTTGACGTTACTCCCTACGTCACCTCCGTTTTCGGAGGCCCAGAAACAAGAATGGAGATTGTTCAGTTTCGGTTTCTTTACTTCTTTCGTAGACACAGAAATACGCGTCACAAATGTCTACAAAAAATTGGGCACCATGCTATGTTCCCAGGAAGCTTAAAAACACCATTCAAAAAAAATTAAATAAAATCGTCTTCATTGTCCCTTTAAGCCAGGTTAACGGGACGTACATCGCCGCGGCTATACGCCCGCGATCACAATAGCGTCCTTAGCTGCCTATAGGACTATTGCAGTTTTGCCGGCTGCTTTCCCTGCGCATTGCCTAATTTCGGCGTTGACGTCATCTCAATCTTCCGTTTTTTTAGCTCTAATTATTTGTCTTTTCCAGTGTATTTTGTAAGTATATGTATTTCGTAGCGCGCCTTCTACTTTGTCCGTGTCCCTGCCATGTTTTTATTTCTTTCTGCCTGCTGCATTAAATATATTAAATGTTTTTTTGTGTATATTTCGTCGTTCTAGACGCGGCGTAAACAAACATAAAGCCGCTGCTTACGCCACTACAGAGGTGAGCTCTACTCTTGTCACGACGGTCTATCGCGCTATAAAATCGTCTATTGGACTCGAATGAAGTCTCGAGAGGGCTGTTTCGAATGCCGGTGCACATGTCATCAGTGTAGGTAGAGCAACGACGGTGCAATCGCGACGCGACAGCCGACTGCGCCTCGATCTGGCTTGCCGCGCTCGCTCTGTGGAAATGTAAGCTTGGGACTCTCGAGCAGCGTTAGCTTACTGAAGATGCAAGACGCTACTTTGTCGTCGCGAATCCCCTTCGAATGACTGCGAAGCCGTTCCAGCTCCCGGCGTACACTACGCAGCGTCCTCAAAACAACCGTTCGCACAGCATCGGAACCTTCCGTCTGCGAGCGCCGGTGGTTCGTCGTTGCGGGGATCATGTTCGCGGGAGTTCATGTTCACGGGGGTGCATAAAAAGCTCCCATTCAAGTCGCGACGATAAATCGTCGGCGCTCGCAGATTGCCAATAGGCTCCAGAAAGATTGCGATGCTGCGCGGGCGGTCGCTGACAGGCGCTGCTGCCTAGGGTACGCCAAGCACTGGAACGTTTTCGCCGGCGTTCGCAGGGCAAAGATTCTCAACGACAAAGCAGCGTCCTGCATCATCAGCAAGCTAACGCTGCTCGAGAGTCCGACGCTCACATTTTATCGGAGCGAACGCGGACAGCCAGATCGAGGCGCAGTCGTCTCTCGCTTCGCGATTGCTCCGTCGTTGCTCTGACTAAACAATTGACACAGTTCTCTCGAGACTTCATGAGCGTTAAATAGACACGTCTATAGCGCGATAGACTGTCGTGACAACAAGAAAGCTCACCCCGGCAGGGGCGTAAGCAGCGGTGCAATGTCCGTCGACGCCCATGTCGAGAACGGCGAAATATAAAAAAAAACACAAGTTAACAGCCGAAAAAAAAAAAAATTAATATCGTTAGGCACGCGCTACCTTAGGTGCGTCCTATTACTTCTCTGTTCTGCGAATTTCACAAATCAGCAAGCGCTGTGGCCAAATTTTCTTTTTTTTTGAATTATGAGACATTAAAGTCGTTGGAGCTGCTTGGAGCACACAGCCCCACCATGTGTCATCGTGGTGCGCAGAGATTGTAATTGATGACAGTGCTATAGACTGAACTCACGAATGAAGAACGTATTACGGCAAAAATTTTTTTAAACCATGCAATCAGAAATGCCACAACGATGCAAAGATTTTCAAAATTGAAGTTCAAAAATGCAAACAGGACAGTGAAAAAAAAAATCTATATCCAGATATTTATTTATTTATTTGTGGATATCCTGCTCAAAAAAAAAACCATTCGCCATTAAATCTTCATTTTAAATTATAATGTGGGTTACACGGCGAAAAATATGGTTTCTTCAAATCTGCCCCGTTTTGGGTCACTTCTGGGAAGTGCAGCTTTAAAAGTCCAAAAGCTGGCCTTCATGGAGCTGTCCTGTTCACTCTGTAGTGACAGCAGAGTAGACGCTATGCGTGATTGAGGCCAATCGAGTTTCCGGTTAGGGTCACGTGACAACAGTCTCGAAGCTGGTGATAACGCTGAACACGGCGCCTGCCTTAAGCCCAAGGCCACATATAGCATCCACTGCACTATCAACCTTGGATCGAACTGTCAACAGGATATAAGTGACACATTCTCTCGTTGTGTTCATTGTTGGTATGCCCCTGAAGATTAGTCTATGTGGTCGCACCCCCGTTCTGGCCTTGAAGGAGCTCTGCTTTTCAACTCCCCTGTTTTCTCTCTCTCCCTAAGCTGAAAGCATTTTAGAAGGTGCGCACTGGGCGGACCAATAAACGATAGCCTTTTCATCGCTCCCACTCCGCTCTCTGTGCGCGTGTAACGGAAGGAGCGTGATCACGTGGTTTGACGGATGACGCATTAGCCGTTGCCAATCCCGGAATGCCTGCTTGCGAACCTAGTTTCGCGTGTCGTGCGGCCCGCGGGGCTGCGGTGAATTTCGCTTCTATGGTAAAGGGTATCTCGGTCGAAAAGTCCTACCCATATGTCGGCAACAAGCGATTTCTTCAAAGAAGCCCAAGACATTCTTGTGATACGTTCAGTGTTCGGTTCGGCAAATGACTGCTTGTTCTACATCGTGGTGAATCTTCACGGACCCCTTCCTTCTCGGTTTTGTGTTTGAGTGGTTTTTCTGCTTTGCCCGTGTCGACAATGTCGGATTACATCTTTCAAGTCCGGTATTTTCAACGTAAGTGCGCTGCAACCTACTCGCCGACAATTGACCGTTCTGTAGTGTCTATCTCCTGGCAGTGCCTATCTTCTGATAGCTGGGAGAATAATTTCCCCGCAATTCTACCGCAGTCGCCTGCCATTAGCTGTATGAAATCATGTGAAAATTGCAGTTAGAATACTGACTTTCTTATTCTCCCTGCGTTTTGTGAAAACACGTTTCATGGACACCTTTTCGCGGATACACGTTTCCTGGACACACGTTTAGTCGACACTCGTTACGCTAATTGCACGCTGCAGGGACATTTTGTCGCGCCTGTTTTCCTGAGGCGCGTGCTCACCAATTCAGCCCACCCGTTCACGCCACTTCTTGGCGTGTCTGCAGCAACGCATTACCAAAAAAAAAAAAAACACATTTTGAGTTGTTTATAAACATCACGTGTTGATGAAACGATCTGTCGATGAAACGTCGTTCGATGAACTGATGGCAGCGACAATGAGTGGCAACTGGCAGTAGAACTTCGGGGGGGGGGGGGGGGGGGAATTCGGCCGGCTGCCGGGAGACTAGACACTACCCAGGAATTGCCTTTGGTTCTTGTTTGCTTTGCAATATTTTCAGTTGTATAACAGCTTAGTAATACCTCTTTACATGTTACAGATTGCTTTGTTTGTGCTTGTCTACAGAATGGGCTGTGTGTAATAAACTTCTAGGAGATTTGAAAACAATTCCTTGTGTCTGTTTACCTGTGATTTTGCAAACACCTGGGTGAGTGCATTTGCTTTTTGTTGTTGTTTTTTTGTTGAACTGTGAGCTCTCTGTTTTAAATTGGGTTATGAAGTTCCACGCGTCTTACAAGGTTTTTTGTAGAAGTACAGTGACAACAAATAATTTGTTTCACATTTCATGCGATTGCGGTAAAAAGAAAAACAACAGGCAGCTATAGCACGATGGTAAAGAGACCAATAAGACGAGCTCTAGAAGAAGCTATAGCAAACCATACAGAGAGCAATAGGCGCTAAAGAAACCATAGAAAAAGCCATAGGCTGCTATACACCTTTTCCACAAGCGCGCAGCCATCTTGAATATCGTCACTTCTGGTATGCGGTAAAATATCTTTTTGATCTCTCCTCGCAGCTGGAAGGTGTTTACGAAAAATGCGTTATTGTCACACATTCTTCATTTTCCTCACCTATATTTTCTCGCATATTCCAGGTTCAAACGTTTTATTATTTTTCCGCCCCGCATACCAGATACGGAACCCACGTGACTGAGAACGACAGGAAACAGAAAAGGTCTATAGGACGCTGTCTAAAAAGATCCATAGAGTGAGCCATAGCGATCTCTGTAGCATACCATACAAGAAGCTATGGGCGGCTAAAGGAGCCATAGGAAATGCCATAGGCACCTGTAGCAGGATGGGTATAGAGAACCATAGGACTAACTATAGAATGAGCTATAGCGGACCATACAAAGAGCAATTGGCGGCTAAAGAAACCATTAGAAAAGCCATAGGCTGCTATAGCACGATGTCTAAAAAGATCCATAGAGTAAGCCATAGAGATCTCTATAGCGGACGATACAAGAAGCTACAGGCGGCTAAAGGAACCATAGGAAATGCCAAAGGCAGCTGTAGCACGATTGGTATAGAGAACCATAGGACAAACTATAGAATGAGCTATAGCGGACCATACAAAGAGCAATAGGCGGCTTAAGAAGCCATAGGAAAAGCCACAGGCAGCTATAGCACGGTGTCTGAAAAGATCCATAGAGTGAGCCATAGAGATCTCTATAGCAGACCATACAAGAAGCTATAGGCGGCTAAAGGAACCATAGGAAATGCCGTAGGCAGCTGTAGCCCGATGGTTATAGAGAACCATAGGACGAACTATAGAATGAGCTATAGCGGCCTATAGAAAGAGCAATAGGCGGCTAAAGAAACCATAGGAAAAGCCATAGGCAGCTATAGCACGGTGTCTAAAAAGATCCATAGAGTAAGCCATAGAGATCTCTATAACACACCATACAAGTAGCTATAGGCGGTTAAAGGAACCATAGGAAATACCATAGGCAGCTGTAGCACAATGGCTATAGACAACCATAGGGCAAACTATAGAATGAGCTATAGCGGACCATACAAAGAGCAATAGGCGGCTAAAGAAACCATAGGAAAAGCCATAGGCAGCTATAGCACGGTGTCTAAAAAGATCCATAAAGTAAGCCATAGAGATCTCTATAGCAGACCTTACAAGAAGCTATAGACGGCCAAAGGAACCAAAAGAAAACCCATAGGCGGCTATAGCATCCTTTCTAAGGAGACCCATAGATTAAACCATACAAAATTTGATGGCGAAATTTCATTTTCATTTCATTTATTGGTTCCCCCACGAGGGGTATTACAAAGGGGGGGGGGGGCATTTGGCAGGACAGTGTCAAAACAAAAGAACGCTAGTAATATAAAACAAGAAAATTATCACAGATGGAGATGAACGGCAACATTATCGGCGAATTTCTGTGGGTCTATTATTGTGACAATGGCTTCTGCTTCCAGTCACTAATAGCAAGCTGAAGAGGCGAGAACTTGTAAAGGTTAGTTCTGGGAATGTCAAGGTGTAATTTGCAGGGGTGGTCAAGTGGGCGTGAGATAAAAGGGGCAGGTTTACAATAGATCGACTTACGAGATGGAGAGTGATAAAAAAGTTTGGGAAGCAATTTCAGTCTGTTTAACGTTCTACGGTCTTTCAAAAGAGGAAGCTGTAGGGATGAATTTAGAGAGGTTACACTTACTGGGAAGTTGTAGTTTCGCAAAATGAAACGAGCTGCTTTATTTTGAATTGACTCTAATTCTTTTTCTAAGAAGACTTGGTGAGGGTTCCAGATGGCTGAAGCATATTCCAGAATGGGTCGTATTACAGCGGTATGAGCTGTTAGTTTAGTTTTTTGAGATGCGAGGTAGAGAGAACGTCGTAGAAAACCGAGTGATTTGTTAGCTTTCGCTGATATATGGTTAACATGATATTCCCAAGAAAGATTACTGCTTAGGAAAACTCCGAGGTACTTATAGTGCATCACTTGCTCTATGTGGTTGTTGAAAAGAGTATAATTAGATTTTGTCGGAACACGTTTAGTACTAAAGACCATGGACTTAGTTTTTTGAACATTAATCTCCATCTGCCATTTTCCACACCAAGACTCGATCTTGACAAGGTCATTTTGCAAAGTGCTACAGTCATTTACATTATGAATTCTAGAATACATCACACAATCATCTGCAAACAATCTTAGAGTCGAGTTAATACAGAGAGACAAATCATTAACATAAATCAGAAATAATAACGGTCCCAGCACGGTTCCCTGCGGTACACCTGATCTTGCTTGCATGGTCGTAGAAGACTGTTCATGAAGAGAAACATACTGAGTTCTAGATGTTAGAAATGATTCGATCCAGTTTATAACGCCTCTGTCAATATGAAAAGAGTGAAGTTTTTGAATCAATCGACAGTGGGGAACTTTAGCGAAGGCTTTTGAGAAATCAATGAAGATGGCATGAATATCTGTCTTGGCATGTAGGCTTTCATGAATATCTGTAGTTAGTGATGGCCTGTAGCTGAGCCGGTTGGTTATTCATGCTTACTTATTACCAGCTGAACGTTAGGAAAAGCGACGGAGAGAGAAAGAGACGCACCGCTGGACTAGCAACCTTTTTAATAAACTTCCTTTTCCTTGACCTCATCCTAAAAAGGGTAGCTTCTTCTTCAGTCAGAGCTCAGACAGAAACTTCCTTTTTTTCCCCCACGAACCGTGGAGTTTTCCTCTTCTTCGACTTTCGGATCTTGCAAAACCTCCTTCTTTTTGTCTTTTACACTTCCGGCGGTCTCAGCCTCGTTTCACTCGGTCGGATCGTGGAGTCAAAAAGTCACAACTTGGTTCATCCGAGGAGCCGCTCTCCTCAGATACATTTTTTCTTTGGGCAAGAGCGCGATGGAGGCAACACTCACGCATTCTCCCTCCCGATCCTCAATGGCCAGCGCCTCGAGGAGCTCCCTTCCAAGCTGCTTCCTGTGTTTTGCGATGACGGTAATGTTTGTGAAATCAGGAGCACATTTGCAGTCCCGACAGTGTGCCGAAAGGTGGCCCGACGACGTTAGTGCGGCCACAGACGCTGCATGTTCTCTGGTGCGGTCGTTTATGCACCGCCCTGTTTGCCCTATGTAGCTTTTGCCACATGACATAGGGATCTTGTAAACAACTCCTTTTTCGCATGGGGCGTAGGGTGTTCGATGCGCAGTGCTGCAGGTCGTCGTCCCGTTCTGGGCGGTCCCTTTTCGTGCCATTGTCTCAGAGCAACACACTTGGCAAGGGCAAGTTTCACTTTGGTTGGCAAAATACCTATCACAAGTTGAAGTAAAGGATCCTTTCCGGATACCAAACTCCGAAGCAGTGATTGGCCTTCTTCAGGAAAAAGGATCTGATATTGTATCAGGTTTTTCCTTGGACATCCAAGACCTCTACTATTCAATTCCCCATGCGGCTCTCCTCAAGATCCTCCGAGAAACCATTGAGGAGCAAGGTCTTCAAGGGTTTCAAAATTCAGCAGGGATGAGCCTCGACAGCTTCTTGGAGCTCCTGACCGCCTATCTTTCTGCGACGGTGGTGTCACACCAAGAACAGCAATTCTTACAAAAAAGCGGGGTGTGCATCGGTTCTCGAGTCGCCCCCTACTTGAGCGACTTGTACCTAGCAGCGTGCGGGAGGACCATTCAAGACCAGTTAAAGGATCAACGCATCGAGGCCATCTTTCGGTATGTTGACGACTTCCTCATACTAAGCAACTCCGATGCAGATGAGGAGGGTAGCGGGTGCTTAGACGTGGTCATGCGCAGCTTCGAACGTAGCTGCCACGGATTGGCTTTTACCCATGAACTTCCCGTCAACAAATCTATACGGTTTCTAGATCTCTCATTGGAGTTTCAACCTTCCCACGTATGCTGGAGTTATGAACCCCGTTCATGTAAGGGGTTCCTTCCGAATACCTCGGAGCATTCCAAAAACGTAAAACGGGGGCTGGCCACCAAAGCTCTAGTCTCGGCGCTACAGAAGTCCTGCCCTCATAAGGTGGGGCGCAGCTTTCAAAGACAGCTGGGTCGACTCCAGGATTCTGGGTACTCGAGTACCCTTCTCGTACCGATTTGTGAGAAGCTTTGCAAGCAAATCCGACAAAATCCTGAGAAAAATCAAACAACGCAAAAGAAACCGCCAAAGCCTTTCGTAGTGGTCCCATATGTTCACGGCATTACTCATCGGTTAAAAAAGATCGCCGGCCGACAAGGCATCCACGTTTTGTGCTCCGCCCCCAACAAGGCGTACGCCATGTGCCGTAGGGTGAACCAGAACACCGCCCAGAACGGGACGACGACCTGCAGCACTGCGCATCGAACACCCTACGCCCCATGCGAAAAAGGAGTTGTTTACAAGATCCCTATGTCATGTGGCAAAAGCTACATAGGGCAAACAGGGCGGTGCATAAACGACCGCACCAGAGAACATGCAGCGTCTGTGGCCGCACTAACGTCGTCGGGCCACCTTTCGGCACACTGTCGGGACTGCAAATGTGCTCCTGATTTCACAAACATTACCGTCATCGCAAAACACAGGAAGCAGCTTGGAAGGGAGCTCCTCGAGGCGCTGGCCATTGAGGATCGGGAGGGAGAATGCGTGAGTGTTGCCTCCATCGCGCTCTTGCCCAAAGAAAAAATGTATCTGAGGAGAGCGGCTCCTCGGATGAACCAAGTTGTGACTTTTTGACTCCACGATCCGACCGAGTGAAACGAGGCTGAGAGCGCCGGAAGTGTAAAAGACAAAAAAGAAGGAGGTTTTGCAAGATCCGAAAGTCGAAGAAGAGGAAAACTCCACGGTTCGTGGGGGAAAAAAAGGAAGTTTCTGTCTGAGCTCTGACTGAAGAAGAAGAAGCTACCCTTTTTAGGATGAGGTCAAGGAAAAGGAAGTTTATTAAAAAGGTTGCTAGTCCAGCGGTGCGTCTCTTTCTCTCTCCGTCGCTTTTCCTAACGTTCAGCTGGTAATAAGTAAGCATCTGTAGTTAATTCAAAAAGTTGCGATTCACATGAGAGAGACCGTCGAAAACCGTGCTGGTTTGCAAACAATAGATTATTGGAAGACAAGTGATTCATTATTTGTGAATATATGACATACTCCATCAGTTTACTTGGTACACTCGTTAACGAAATAGGTCTGTAATTTGTTATACACATTTTAGAACCGTTTTTGAAAACTGGGGTTACTTTAGCATGTCTCCAGTCGACTGGTATGTCACAGGAGTACAACGACTGATTGAATAAACTAGATAATAAAACACATGACACTTCTTTGGTTAGCTTAAGAAGTTTAGTTGCAATACCATCGGGCCCAGGGGCGGAATTGAATTGAAGATCATTTATTAGTTTTTCAGTGCCGGCTGGTGAAACGTCGAATTTGGCCATTTCATGAACAACTTCATGGGATGAAATGGGCATAAATAATGGGAATTCTTCCTCTGTGAAAACACTACAGAAAGCTAGGTTCATGGTTTCACATGCTTCTAATTCGGTTAGATCATTCCCGTCGGGATCAATAAACTTGGAAGGTAATCTGTCTTGGGGGGGGCCGAATCGCTAACCAGAACTTTTGAGGGTTTGTTATGAGTAGATTTTGGATATCGCAATCAAAATACTTATGCTTGGAGTTTTTTATCTGGTACTTATATTGTGAGGCACTCTCGCGATATCTGATCCAAGTATCTGGAGACCCTGTTGATTTGGCGAGTCTGAAGAGGCGTTTCTTTTTCCTTAGGAGCTTTGTGTGCTTAGCAGAAAACCAGGGCTGCTGGGAACTGGATGCAATGCAGACCCTGGGCACAAATCTGTTTAATGACTCAATAAGAGCCCCTTTAACCAGTCTCCAGTTCTCTTCGACAGTTCTACTTTGAAACCCTCGAAAAAACGTAGTGGCAAAAATAGTCATATATTGGTGAATGGCATCTATGTTTGCACGCGGGTAACTAAAAATCGTTTTCTTAAAGGGCAGCCGTCGTAATATTGGAATTGAAAGTACAACGTTAATTGGGATGTGGTCACTAAGCGGCTCTAAATATGTAATTGCGCTTACAAGTTCAGGGTTAGTAGTAAAAAAGATATCAAGGACAGCTGTGCCTCGTGTTGGGGTATTTACCACTTGTGATAAGGAAAGGGCGGTGGTTATATTAACGAATTCCCGGCTTGAAGTGGACAAAGAGGCCCCGTAAAAAGGTGTTCCGTATGCAGGTACTGTAGGCCACTCGATGTCCGGATAGTTGAAATCGCCAGCAAGTACGATTGTATCCATTGGGAATTGGTTAACATAAGGTTTCTAAATGGTCGTTTAGTAAGGATGGGAAGTCAGTAGCTCCTGGTGGTTTATAACAAGTTACCACAAGAAGATGAGCAGTAGGAGTACTTATTCGAACCCAAACAACTTCAATATTAGGGGCAATGTCAGACTGAAGGACATTTAATGAATTTATCGCAGCAATAAGTACTCCCCCACCATTCTTTCCCTGCCTGTCTTTCCTGAATATGTTGTAAGAGGCCAGTGCGCTTAGCTCGGAATTCGGTATCTCGGAGTTTAATCATGATTCAGTTAGTACAACAACGTCAGCAGAACATGAATGCATCAGAGAATATAAATCATCTTGTTTACGATAAATGCTCCTTGCGTTTGCTACTAGGAATGAGATCAACGTAGAGCGATTTGTATGGATATGCCTATTGGTTGGTTGTTATGTCTGAGTAAGCAGGACTGTGTTTGAAATTTTGTCGAACCTGTATTGACTTCTTCCGATTTACTCCCCTAGTTTTTCGCAAACGATATCAGTGCTTTTCTAGCTGCACGAGTGTCTGGTGATAAGTCTTCGCTAAGGCGGAATATTGTTCCCTTGAGTGCCGGCGCTTTTGATAGTATGAATTCTCTATCTTTGTAAGAATTAAATTTGATGATGACCGGACGGGGGTTTGCTTCATTTCCGCGGTAGGGCCCTATTCTGTGCGCGCGTTCTATAGCTTGAGGCGAAAGACAGACACCCAGCCTGGTTTCACAGAAGTTAAAAGCTTTCTCTTCCGATTGTTTTCAGGATTCACCGGGGACATCGGGGATATTGTAGAGCAGAAGGTTATTTCTTCTCGACTGGTTTTCGAGGTACTCGCATCTTTGTGTTAGCAACTCTAGGCTAGCAGCGTTTTCCTCAGTTCTGGCTAAAACCTTCACAACCTCTTCTTTAACCTCTTTTAAGCCAGCACACTCCTGCTGAATTTCTTGTATTTGAGCTTTAAGAGCACCCAACGCTTCGTCTGTCTGATCCTGCCTTTGCTGTAGGGACTTAATTTCATTCAGTATCGTTTGTTGTCCTGCGTTCAGTTTGGTGAGCATAGGCAAGATTAGATCCGTATCTGCACTGGAATCAGAAACAGGGCCCGGATTTGTTTCTACGTCACCGCACAACAATAAAAGTTTCTTCAAATAACCCACGACACTATTCCGAACAAGGCAGACACGCTCATACACTTGTCGAGGGCACGACACCGCAATGACAAACACATTATTGTCATGATAAGAAGATGAGTAACAGACCTGTGATACGAAGTGAGTTGAGTACTGCATTCTCAGCTCGGTGTCGTGCCCAAAGTGCCGGTAGTCGCGGCCGTGCTTTTGTAGTACTCCTGGTACGCCCCTCTTCGCGCCAAACTGCACGTGATGTGGACTGTGTTGCCAACCGAAGAGCGGGATTGCTTCCGTTGTTGACGGCGAAGTCGAGAAAGCCACGGAAGGCTGGATGATCTGCGGAGGGTAGACGCCGGCTTTGCATCCACCTTGCGGTGGGCTGATGTTGGGAGCAGCCGGTAATCCAAGCACCAGCGAGATGATGAATGCACCTGCCACCTGTGATACGAAGTGAGTTGAGTACGGCATTCTCAGCTCGGATGTCGTGCCCAAAGTGCCGGTAGTCGCGGCCGTGCTTTTGTAGTACTCCTGGTACGCCCCTCTTCGCGCCAAACTGCACGTGATGTGGACTGTGTTGCCAACCGAAGAGCGGGATTGCTTCCGTTGTTGACGGCGAAGTCGAGAAAGCCACGGAAGGCTGGATGATCTGCGGAGGGTAGACGCTGGCTTTGCATCCACCTTGCGGGGGGCTGATGTTGGGAGCAGCCGGTAATCCAAGCACCAGCGAGATGATGAAGGCACCTGCCACCTGTGATACGAAGTGAGTTGAGTACGGCATTCTCAGCTCGGTGTCATGCCTATTGAAAAAGCTATAGACAACCATAGGGGAGATTATAGGAAAAGCTAGAGACAGCCATAGAAGCGGCTATAGCTAATTGGGCCAATTTTCTATAGCCGGCCATACAAAGGATTTTCTACAGCCAACCATGCATAGACCATTTTTGTATGGGAGGATTGCAGAGGATTGCTAAATTAATGAATATATACTTTAACAGATAAGAGCGCAAGAATCAAAAGGAGAGAGAGAGAGAGAGGGAGAGCGATGATATTCAGCAACCTGTTCCGTAGGTGGGCCATGCTCTCTTGTCGTAGTTTTCAAAGATGTCGTCCGCACGGGGAAGCTGGCGAAAATTTCTGGTGTTGAGTTCACTCGCAGGTACTTTCTGCCCACTTCCAATTGCCGCATAACCGAAGTATAAAGAAAATGCAGTTAAGCAAATCAGTTCACTCAGAAATGATTGTGTGAAACTAATTTATCCCAGACTCAAAGTTGGTCTCGAACATGTCTAATTACGATTGCGAAATATTGTTATCTCTATCACTTTACCCCATAAAAGTGAGACCGGTGTGTTTTAGCGACCTTAACGTTTATGGTATTTTCTAGTTACGCACAACAATAAGACTGTTTTTGAAATATTAAGATATGCGTGTTAAGTGTACGTTTCCGACCATGGGTCAAACCGAAAGCCTATAATTTTGAATCATTAAATATCTATTAATTTACATATATATATATATATATATATATATATATTCGTCATCCTGCGCTTCGTTTTATTCTCTCTCTATATATATATATGATTTACATGGTTGATATATTGACCAGAGAACAGGACATATTATCTCAGCTATCATTAACTAGATAGAGTGCCGAATCACTACAGCGACAATAATATGTCTTATGAAATTGCTTTTATTTGAAAATATATATACTATATATATATATATATATATTAAAATGTAATGACAAGTTATTTCATAAAAAGAAATTAGAACATAAATTAGCCGGTTGGTGACATTTTTGTAGTGCTGGGCGTCGATTATAAATTTTTAACCGATTAATTGTTTCCTTTTAGTCGATAAATGAATCCAATAATTGCTTCCAATTTACCTCCAAGAATATTAACAAAAAAAAAACTCTCAGAACTACATATATATATATTTTTTCACAATTTCTTACTATGCCATCCACGGTAAAATGTGCTTGCTAATTTCAAAACTGACCGGCTAAAACAAAAACAAACACGGAAACTACTTTGAGAACAAAATAGTTTCGGAGTATATTTTAAGCCTGATAATACTTCAGAATTACATTCACCGGAATTCCTAATAGTTGTTTCGTGGAATACAACAGCGCTGCCTCTTAAAATGCACCAATATGCACCAAGAGGTAAAGAAAGCATTTCCACTTTCTCCGCAAAATTTGTAAAACTAAATTCATCCAATTAGCCAATTAAAATGATCTGGATTAACGCACCAATCGATTAACCGGAAGGTTAGTCGATCAATTGCCCAGCCCTACGTTTTGCGAATACTTAATACTTGTGGGCGCAGATCTAATTTCTTTCACAAACGTTAGATTGCATTATGGTGTCCTTATAAAATATCCTATCATTTGAGCACCGTGTTAACGCTCCAGCAAGTAAACGCAACTATCTGTGTATATTTGACAAATAATATAGCGAAGCAACTTACTTTGCTGTGAAATTGACGATAACAAATTGTAAGCAAATAAAGGGTACGAAGGAGCAGATTCGTCCGTAGCTGCAATCCATGTTCGTTAGCAGACACGAGATCAAACGCCGTTTGTTTCTTCATAATAAGACAACTACCTTCACGTCGCGTGAACCGTACGTCATGTCTAAACAGCAATTAAGGGAAGCTATCAAAGTTTTATTGTTGCAAACGACGCGACGTTTCAACAATATACATTGACATTTCCGGCTTTTCTTTTACTTCCTCTCATTGTTACGCAGGTCATCATTTTTTCCTAGTTGTGTTTATACATAAAATATCGTTCCCTCTCTCTCTCTCTCCTTATATGCTTACAGGGGTTTCCACCGCAAGTTTGATCTGAGTTTTAGCCAGCAATGAAGTAAAACCGTAATTCATTTTAATAACCTGCATCTACTGAAAATATTTTCACTGCGTGGCTAAGCTAAACCAAAAACAATATGGATCTTTATCACGATCTTCTCATGTACATAGGTTAGTGTTGCACAACTGATTTTAGTGCCCGAGTTGATGCCTAACACGAGTGCATTTGGCGATGCTGATATTTTCAAGTCCTTGTGAATCATATAGTTAAACAAAATAATCTGAAGGAAGCGGTCTCATGCATTCTGACAGCTTCGGAGCGGCGGGGCTAATGGCGCGGATATCGGTAGTCCCAGTGGGTGGTCCCGACGGGCCCATGTTTCTAGCGACGCATTAATATTCAGAAAGAAGTAGCAAAACATGACACGTAAGGTGTCTGCCTTGTGTTTTTTAGCTTAATTCGCAGAAAACGTCCAGCATAGCGCATTGTATTAAAGTAAATGACAAGCACTCGAATAACTTCAACTCGTCGGAAAAAAGGAACACGCCCAACCTATCGTCTGCTTTCTTTCTCTGTTTACTTTTTTTCCCGTTTTTTTTTCCCGCTTTTTTTCTCGTATTTTTTCTCAGGAGCACCAATGTAAGCGCTTACGAATTTCCCCGTACCGCTACCGTCTTTACCTCCCTGTTGCGAATAAAGCGGGATACATTGGGAATGGCGTTTTCGGTCTGGGTGTATCGAAGTCTCTACCGAATATTCAGCCAATTATGTGCCCCTTACTTGTCTACGAAATGAAACGCTCGTCACTAAAGTGCTGCTTTATCTTCAATAAGCAAAGAAGTGCAGAAAACACCATCAGTCGATGATGTGCCACTCCCTTGTCTACGAAATGAAACGCTCGTTACCAAAGTGTTGCACTATCTTCAATAAGCAAGGAAGTGGAGAAAACACCGCGCATCTACAATCGTAATAGAGAGAACAAGAGACCCAATTGGAACACTGGTTTACGTTCGATGTTTCAATAAAAAAAAAGAAAAAAGGAAGACGTTAACAATCCCCTGTAACGCCTAATTAGAGCGCTCCTCTTGGGGAGGAGGAGGGGAAGGTACGGAGAGGAGGGTACGCCCCTCCTCCTCGTCCGCACCCTCCCGTCGTCCTCTCCTTCTCCCCCCCCCCCCCCCCCCCCATTTAGCGGGAAGTTTTTTTCTAAATTCCCCGCTAACTTTAGCGGCAAACTTTTTTCTGCTAAATTAAACGGGGAAATTTTTCAGCTAAACGTAGCGGGGAAGTTTCCTCGCTAATTTTAGCGGGTATTTTTCCCACTAAATTTAGCGGGGAAGCTTTTCCACTAAATTTAGCTGGAAAATGTTTCTCGCTAAATCTAGCGGGAAAAATTTTGTGATAAATTTAGCGGGAAAGTTTCCCGCTAAATTTAGTGAGAAATTCTTCCTGCTAAATTTAGCGGGAAATTTTCCCACTAAATTTAGAGAGAAATTTTTCCGCTAAATTTAGCGGGCAATATTTCCCGCTAATTTTAGCGGGGAAATTTTTCGCTCCATCCAGCGGGGAACTTTTCCCGCTAAATTAAGCGGGAAACATTTTCCGCTCAATTTTGCGGGAACATTATTTCCACTAAATCTAGTGGGGAATTTTACTTGCTAAATTTAGCGGGCAATTTTTCGAGCGGGGAATTATTTCCGCTAAGTTTAGCGGGGAATTGTTTCTGCTAAATTTAGCGGGGAATTTTTCTCGCTGAATTTCGAGGGGAAAATGTTTATTGAGCGGAAAATTTTCCCGTTAAATTTAGCGGGGAAATTTACCCATAATGCAACGCGAGATGACGTCACGAGTGACATCACTCGTGACCCTCGTGACGCCACACGTGACGTCACGTCATAATGCAACCTGCAGTTACGCCGACGCCGACGTCGACGTTGACGCCGCTCAAGCCGGAAACGGACGCCTAAGAGCTACGCTCTAAAAATAAAGGCGTTCATTCATAGCTTTACGATTTGGTCGTACTGCTTATTTGTGTGTTTAGACGGGTCTGTTGGACGCGGTAACTCCTGATTGACCAAAGTGCACACGTTAGAGCATGGGTTCAACTGCGGCATCTCACTATTGGAAAGTTACTTTAAAAGACTAAGGGGTGCTTCCACGTCACATCGTCTAATGACTGTCCGGGTCATATTTTTGATATTTCTGTAATAAATATACGAGATGTGGACATTGCCGAAACTTCACTAGTTAACGTTGCGATGAGCTTCGTCGTAGCGCATTTTTGATTGCTGCTGTCGCTCTGATGTGTGAGGCGGGCTAGCTGGTGGCGTTCTTGAGTCTGGGCCACAGCGTCCGCCAAAAATTTGTCTGAATAGGCTGTTCCGAGTAAAATATGAAATCCAGGGTACGAGATGCTTCGTGTCCATAGAGAAGGTGGAAAGGAGAAAATGCTGCGGTACTCTGACGTGAGCTGTTGTATGCTAATGGTATGAAGGGTAATATGCTTTCCCAGTTGGTGTGAGGTTCTGATATGTACATTGAAACCATATCGGCTAATGTGAGGTGAAATCGCTCGGTCAGTCTATTTGTCTCAGGGTGATACGCGGTCGTGGTACGATGTGTCATGGTGCAGGCACTAACTAACGCTTTCAGGGTGGTAGACAAAATGGACCATCCGCGATCACTTATGAGAGTACGTGGAGCTCCGTGGCGGAGAACCACCTGGTTAAGCAGGAACGCAGACATTTCGGGAGCTGTGGCGTTGGGAAGGGCCCCTGTTTCGACGTAACGTGTTAGATGGTCGGGAGGGGTCTGAAAAGGTCAACTCCCACAACGTCGAATGGTAGATGATGTGGAGCTATGGCTTGGAGAAGTCCTGGTGGATTCGACGTGGGACGCTTTCGACGCTGCAGCACCGGTGGCAACTCCTGACGTACTTGAATATACACTCTTAAAAAAAAGCTAGTAAAAAGCAGGGTGTCGAACCGAAATGTTTTTCGTTCCGGTTTTCGTTCCGGTTCAGGGAAAACGGTTCAGCTCCGGTTCAACTCCGGAGTGAAAAAATAAAGGTTCAAACCGGTTCGAACCGGTTTGTACTCATATACTACAAAAACAATTGACGACAGCAAAAGATAAACTATGTATATTTTATAAATGTGTTACATATAGAAGCAAAGGCTCACATTAATGTGTGGAACGAACGAGCTAGTGCTGGGGCACCTCAGGACGTGGGTGAAAGCGAAGTTCAATGTCAGGCAGCTGACCGAAGAAGCAGGACGTCGTCATGCATATCCGGGGAGACACAGCCAGGGTGTCGAACCGAAATGTTTTTCGTTCCGGTTTTCGTTCCGGTTCAGGGAAAACGGTTCAGCTCCGGTTCAACTCCGGAGTGAAAAAATAAAGGTTCAAACCGGTTCGAACCGGTTTGTACTCATATACTACAAAAACAATTGACGACAGCAAAAGATAAACTATGTATATTTTATAAATGTGTTACATATAGAAGCAAAGGCTCACATTAATGTGTGGAACGAACGAGCTAGTGCTGGGGCACCTCAGGACGTGGGTGAAAGCGAAGTTCAATGTCAGGCAGCTGACCGAAGAAGCAGGACGTCGTCATGCATATCCGGGGAGACACAGCACCTCTGAGACGATATTAACTTCAGTGCAAAAAAGGCTCGCTGCACGCTGGCCTGGGTCGCAGGCACTCCCAGGGCTAGTTGCGCCAATGGGTAGAGTTCTTGATGGCGTTCCCTTCTCTCCTCCCAAAACTGTAACACGTTAGCGGCCCTTGAAAGCCGCGGCTTCTTGTCTAAGAATGCTCAGAACAGCTGTGCGCCTGGATGTTTGTGTTTCTGAGGAGAAACCCTTTTGGTCCTTGCAGTCTCTGCTACCAGAGATCGAAGCTGTTTTGCTGTTTTCTGTAGCTGTAACTGTTGATTGAATCCCCCCTCCCCTTCCCGATGCTAGACTTTAATTTCGAACAGATTATTAAGTCCGCTGAGTTATTTTGAAAGCAGATTAGATGCGTCACAGTATGGCAACTAGTGCAGGTTCTAAAATATCAATTGGCCTTTGTATCGCCCTCTTATCCGATCAGTTGTACAATGCAATCAAGGCGTTTAAAGTAAATTGCACACAGCTCTACAAAATTGAAGACAAGAAACACCAAACAAAGATTAAACTGAACGACAAAAAGAAAAAAAAACAAGGACAAAGAGAGGTGAAAAGCCAACTAGCCCAACTCACTGTTTTGCCACCTAACAGGCTCATTCATTGTTCACTTTTGCTGACGTACGAGTTGGGTATTTTCTTTGATAAGCCATTTCCGGTCCTCAAGAAAAGGTTAGGACGAATGTGGGCATTTCTTAAAGAAATACATAAGACCAGAAATCCCCGAGAATTTATAGTTACTGTGCTAATTCCGTTTCAGTTCTCGAGACGAACTTTATAAATTATGAAGAAGACCGTTATGTGAAAACCTGATAATGGAACATTACAGAGCTTTCCGCTACCAATATTTTTGCGCTTTTTGACATCCCACATAAACGAAACACCGCAAAAAGAATTGATCAGTTTTGCCCAGGAACAAAACAATAATTATTTCGGTCTAGTTCAACTCCGGTTAGAGCGAAAATAATTTGTTTTCTTTAAGTTTTTGGTTTACTTTTCACGTTACAATGTTTTCCGCCACGCACTTTTCACGCAACTAGCGGACTTCGCGTATGAACCGAAAACCGCATGGAAAACATATCGGTTCCGCTCCGGAGCGAGAAAAATTATTTCGTTCCGGGTCAACTCCGGTTTGCGCGAAAATAACGGTTTTTTCCAGTTTTCGGTTCACGGTTCGGGTTCGGTTCAATACCCTGGTAAAAAGCTAGTAACTGCAGCAGATACTACCTATATCTGACCGTTACTACCTTTCACTAACTATTTACTACCTCAAACGCGCGATAGGTAGTAAAAAGCTAGCAAATGCAGCCATTACTACCTTTTTCTGACCGTTACTACCTTTTTACTAGCTATTTACTACCGCAAAGGCGCGGAGAAGATGGCGGCGCTTGCTTCATACCCGATTGCCAGCGTTAGCGACGTACTTGTTGTTTCTGAACGCAGGGGGAGGTATCCACACGTAATCGTAGCGTCAAATATTGTATGAGGGGGCATGTTTGAGGGTTGGAGCTGACTTTATAACGATCTCAGCCTCCGTACCAGCACTACGTGGAAGCCAGCGCTGCAGCGAGTGCAGCGGCCATTGTTGATGCAATGGCCACGTGGCTTACTTCTTTCCTTCTCGTTTGAATTCGTTTGTGAGTGTTTATATTCATTTTGGTTTTAACTGGGATGAAAAGAGCCACGTACTAAAACGTTTCCGAAAACAGGAAAAGTTCAATCTTTTTTATAAATATAAATAAGATTGAACTTTTCCTGTTTTCGGAAACGTTATATTTGTATTTTTTTAAATCATATGTTTTTCTCTCACAAGAGACGCTTGGCAACATTGTACGACAAGCAAGTTGGCGCGGTTGGGGCCAGTCGGTGTTCGCAAGACGCTAATTTCTTTGATGTGAAACTGCCGTTTTTGCCTTGTGTCGTGTGCAGCTCTCGTGTTCCCGCGTTGGAGTGCATAGTAAATGTTCGTGCGGTCGACGGGGCGGGTGTCTGCGTGGACCTGGACTGCTCCGAGGATAGTTCTAACGAGCCGGTGCCGCTGTCACTGGGTTGGATTTCGTTGTCCAAGAAGCTTTTCTCCACCTCCTACTTGACACTGAGAACTCCTTCACGGTTTGTGTGTGCTCGGTGGTTGAATGATTCTGATTGAGCTGTCTTCGGTCGTGACAGTACACTGTCACAACCGTTAATGTGCGTCGTAAATAGTGTATGTAGCTTTGGGACTAATGGGGAAAAAAAAACTGCTTTGGCATTCTATGAGTCTTTTTGAATTTGCCCCAAAAACGCGAGCATTCGTCGGTGTACTACAAAAATTAAGACGCGAGCTGCACGCGGTATTAATTTTGCATGCATTTTTGTAGCGCAGCACGCGAAAGGAGTGCAGCTGCCGTCGTACTCTCCGTCAATTACAGCCTTTATTCGCCGCGGAAGACGGCAAGAAAACAGTCACTCGCCGACGAGCGCCTCGCCGCCAAGCGACGAGGCGATCGACGGGGACA
Organism: Ixodes persulcatus; assembly: GCA_013358835.2. Lineage (NCBI taxonomy): Eukaryota > Metazoa > Arthropoda > Arachnida > Ixodida > Ixodidae > Ixodes > Ixodes persulcatus. The sequence continues at coordinate 55,277 of JABSTQ010010121.1, forward strand.
GTGACGAGCGACGGCAATTTCTCACGGTCACCCGTCGCGTCGCTCGGTTTTTTAATTTCTAGGAAACGTCCCTCATCGCCTTGGCCGCTTGTTCCCATCGCTTTCATGCGGTTAGCCTCGTCGCGCAATTTACCCATCGACTGCGAATAACTGACGTGCTGATACACGACGACAAGTTTGCGCACTCAAATGGTAAGTATAAAAGACTTAATGGCAGTCGAAGAAGTGAGTGGGGAGGAAGTGGCCGAGTGGGCCAACACGTCTCACCTAGAAAGCTTGCGCTGAGAACCCATCTGGGTTCGATCCCCACTGCCCCAGCCCGTAAGTTAGCGATAAAATTGATCAAGTAAGCGTGCGTTTGTTTGAATGCATTGTGTCGATTGTTTATATGTATATACTTGCAAATGTGGAAGAATTGAAATAAACTGTAAATAATCGTCTTCCTTTTTTGTGTACGTTTAATTGGGCGGTGACTAGCGCCACCTAGATTACTCATTTCCAGTTTCAATTTCAATTTTTTGTTGCGCCTGCCACCTGGTGGTAAGTGGAATAACCCCACACCTTTTTTTTTTTTCACCGGAAATCACGTGACTAGTTGCGTTCCCGGTCTTCCGTCGGGAGGTAGCGCTAGTTACTAGCTAGAGGTAGTAAAATACCTGGATTCTACTTTGAGGCTAGTAACAGTTACTAGCTTCGTGACCTAGTAACCGGTACTAGCGTGACCGTTACTACCTCAGGCTACCAAGTACCTAGTAACATATGTGACAAGCGGTTACTAGCTCTTACCGAGTAAATACTACTAGCTTTTTTTTAAGAGTGTAGTCTTATACATTCCAGGTCAAAAGGACCGATGTCGAACTCTTGTGTAGGTTTTAGGAATTCGAGATGGGCGCAGTGAGGTCATCGTGTAGATGATGTAATATTCCTTGTCGGGGGTGTTCAGGGATGACAAGAAGCCAACGCTTACCTTGTGGATCATAATTTAGGCGAAACAACATCCCGTCTATAATAAAAAAAATGTTTTTTTTTTTATTGATGAAACGTGGAACCTTATTTTTTTAGGGATCTGCACGCTGCTCGGAGGGAGAAATCTCACGGGAAATAAGAGTGATTGAGACTGTGGTGTTTTTGTCAGGTACAACTGTAGTAGTGTTAAGCGAAAGGAAGGGGACATCGAGTGAGCGCATCAGCGTCTTGATTTTTTCGACCCCTTTTGTAGACGATATGAAAATCATACTCCTGAAGTTTTAGCGGCCATCGTCCGAAGCGTCCGGTTAGGTCCTTAAGGGATGTAAGCCAGCACAAAGAGTGGTGGTCGGTGACAGAGATGGCAGGATTACTTTTAAAAAGTAATTAAATTGCATTACTAATTACTTTTTTTTAATGTAAAAATCTAATTAAATTACATTACAAATTACCGCAGACTAAAAGTAATGACATTACATTACAATTACTTTCAAAAAGTAATGAAATTACTTTGACATTACTTTTGAATACCTTGAGGCAGTAATTCGTGCTCATTTTATTTATCGTATTTGTACCAAAACCCAGACCTTCCTGTTTACACCGCAACAGCCTTATGTGCCTCAAAGCTTTTTTTAGATGTGACATAAAGGCAATCGACTCACCAGTTTCACTGTTCACACAACGGTGTAGGTCCTTACGAAAAGGGTGATATGTTTCCGTCGTCCTGATTGAAACGAATTTAGTCCGGGTCAGTATGTTAAGTCGGACCATGGGAGCTCGTTCTTAGAAGGAGTCGTCACGTGAAACGTTTCCCTTCCGCCTCGGACGCAGTATAATCCTATCGTCCCAAGCGCATAGTTGAAGTATTCCCAGTCATTCCTCTCACGGAGTATTGTTCCCAAACACCCAAAGAGCCCAAGTTTTTGCGCATTGTCACACAAAGGGGCTGGATAATTGCTAAGAATTTGCGTCGCCGGTTGAGGAAGGAATGACGCGAGCTTCCAAAATTTTGCACTTTTCCAACAAACGGGTGGTGATATTAGCTTGTAGATTTATTACCGAATAAACTTCCCAAGGAAAGGCGGCGAGGCATACCGCGAGCGGTACCTGCTTTGCTCGAGGATGCACAAAACGTTCTGGGGCCTTGACAAGGCATTTGGATATAACTATTTATTCCGGTCGTTTGTTGTTCACAATGGTCGAAGCTTACGGTTTGACCTTGCTTGACGAAAGAACAAGAAAGCTGGTTATCTGCTTGTCCTGTCTTAGGTTTTAAAATGTGTTGACCTCACTGGTGATATGCCCTTCGTCTTGTAGCCTAAAGGCCGTTTATCCCTAAGCTGACAGTGCGGTGGAAGCTACGTGCTCATTGGAACAGTAAAGGCCGGTGCAGACACTTGCGTTTGAGTGGGTTTGACTGCGTTGCGTCGAGTACCGAAAGCGAGTCACCGGCACATATGTGCTTCGTATGAAGCGTGGAATCCAATTCAAGGAATCATCTTGGCACGCGATATAAGCAGCAGGGATGTCCTGGTTTCTCGCTGCCGCAACGCAGTCAAACGCAGTCAAACGCAACTGTCTGAACCAGGCTTAACACGTCTATCTTTCGCCACGTAACCATGCTCTCGTTCATACCCACGCGCTGAGAAAGGGAGGTGTTTGGTTGGTTTTGGTTAGCTCGCAGCTCCCACCGCACTGTCAGCTTAGGGATGAACGAAGTATAGTACCGCCGTGATGACGCGACACCGCGAATCTGTCGTCCTTGGAGTTCGTAAGCCGTTGCCTTCCAGCGATGTCTACACATCAGCTTTTCTCCTTCGCCTTTCCAGCCCGCCTTTGTGCGTCTGTTTAGTTCTTCGTAAGGAGGCTTTGCACTCAAGTGGCCGTAGTTTATTTTCTCTGATGTCTCTTTCATAACATTTAACCATGCAAATTTTTTTAAAGCTTGCAAAATGAACTTTTTTTAATTTGGGACAAAGGTAATTTCGAAAGTAATGAGTAATTTTTCGTCGAAATTGCTGCCTGAAAGTAATTCATTACATTACTAAATTACCAGCCTAGAGAAGTAATTCATTACATTACTCATTACCACAAAAAGTAATTTAATTACTGTAATTTCATTACAGTAATGTCATTACTGCCATCTTTGGTCGGTGACCACTTCGAAGTGTCTTGCATAGAGGTATGGTGGGATTTTGCCAAAAGCCCAGACTACGGCAAGAGCTTCGCGCTTCGTGGTCGAATAGTTCCGCTCAGGGGCCCTAATCTGGACACTTGGCGAGAAAAACGGCGAGAAATTCGGCGGCTCTGATTGGCCGGCGCCAAGGTCAAGCGCGGCGTCGGCCAATCACGGTCGCCAGATTTCTCGCCGACTTTTTCGCCAAGTGTCCAGATTAGGGCCCCAGGTTTGATCAAGACCGGCTTGCATAAGAGATAACTTGTTCGTTCGGGCAATCTTCTTATCTTTGTAATAGGACAGCACCAAGGCCAAAGCCGCTTGCAGCAGTATGAAGTATATGACGGAAGTATATGAGCAAAGCCCAGTAATACCTTAAAGTTGTTTAATGTCTTGAGGTTTGAAAAATTCGGCCACTGCTCGAATTTTGTAAGGATCGGGGCTGATGCCTATTACATTTACAATATGACAGAGGATCTTTACCTCCTTAGCAACAAATCGAAATATTTTTGGTGTTGAGCTTGAGACGGGCTTTTTGGAGACACAAAAGAACTTTTGAAAGTCGGGTGAGGTGATTGGCGAAGTTTTCTGAGAAAATTATAATGTCGTCCAAGTAACATAAACAGGTTTTCCACTTGAGACCTCTTAGGACAGAGTCAGTCATGCGTTCAAAGGTAGTCGGTGCGTTACAAAGCCTGAAAGGCATTACGTTAAATTTATATAAACCACCCGGTGTGGTAAAAACTGTTTTTGGTTTGTCCTGTTCGGCCAGCGGTATCTGCCAATAGACGATTGCAAACAAGGCGACTAGCCACCACCACGTTTCTACTCGTGCGTTAAAGCCCGTGCAATTTCAAGCTTGCCAAAGTCATATTGCCTCGCGCGCAGCTGGCCAAGCAGGCAGCGCGCGCGTGGCCTAACGGTTATCGTACCTGCCTCCCACGCGAAAAGTCAGGGTTCGATTCCTGGGATCGACGTGTCTTTTGTTTATCTCTGCATTTTAGTGTTCTGGCAAATTCGAGAATCCTGATGCTTGTTTGAGGTGCGAATGTTCTACGCGTCGAACTTTCCTGCGCCAATTATTCCAGAAGCTCACGCGAATACATAAGGGGCTTCGCGTAGCGAGCCACAGTCAGTTTCGCCCCAGCGTTCGACTCTGCTCTTTCGCCGACTTCGACACCCGCGACGCTCAGCTGTTATCTTCTGTTTCAGTTTTAGTTTTTTGGGGACAAGTTCGCCCCCCATTAAACGTTTCAGTTTCCCCAGTTTTTCTTTGTTTCACCTTGTCATTCGTGACATTTTGGTGGAGGTGCTGGGTACCTCATGTCCGTGGAGCGCACCCCTCCAAGTTCCCGCAGTACAAGTCCGAACCCAAGCTCCGGAGGATCCGACGAAGACCAGATCGAGACCCGTTCAAGTCGCCGCACCCAAGGTCTACACCCGGAATACGGACCTTTGCCACCCAAGACCAAGCCAACAAGGAGGACGACGATGACCGACCAGTCACAGACCCCGGTCGCTTCTGCCGTCGTATACCTGCCCGTCGCACCCCGGACTCCGACGCCATTCCACGGGGAGACCCACGAGGACGTTGAGGATTGGCTACAACATTACGAACGAGTGGCCCGCCATAACCGATGGACACCGGAGCAGTGCCTTCAGAATGTGTACTTCGCTCTGGAAGGCACGGCTCGCACCTGGTTTGAAAACCACGAAGCGTTGATTTCGTCGTGGGAAGAATTCCAGGCTGAGCTGCGACGCACCTTTGCCAACCACAGCGACGACAGCGTGCCGAAGAACTCCCGCGAGCGAGAAACCAAGGGCAGACCGAGAGCGTCACAAGCTTCGTCGAAGACGTTCTCCACCTGATGAATCGCGCCGACCCAAACGCTCCCGAAGAGAAAAAGCTGCGGGTCTTGATGCGCGGCGTAAAGGAAAACATCTTCGGAGGCCACCAACATCGAACGTGCCCTTCAAGCTCGTGCCGCCCACTATCACCGAGGTCCCGGCGTCGCTGCCTTTTCGTCTTCCGGCTGCAACAACACGGACATCCGCGAGATAATCCGGGACATCGTCCGTGAAGAGCTGAAGAAGCTGCTACCGGCCGCCGAACGTCCAGCTTCACTCTCGATCGCCGAGATTGTTCGAGAAGAGGTCCAGGAAGCACTCCAGCCAGACGTTCTCGCTGACGCCTCACCGGAACCACCAGCTGTGACCTACGCCGCAGTTGTTCGTCGTCCGCAGCCTCCTGTCACCCGGCAGTACCCAGCTGCACCCCGACGAGAAGTCTCTTCGCCGCAGTACACTCCGCGCCAAGAGCAGCGTTTACCTCGAAAGACCGACGTGTGGCGCACGGATGACGGACGTCCGGTGTGCTTTCACTGTGGGGAGGCTGATCACGTTTACCGAAGGTGCCCCTACCGCCAGCTCGGCCTGCGAGGATTCGCGCCAAACGACCGTCGACCTCGTTTTGGAGAACGACCAAGAGACATCGAGGAATACCTCCGTCGCCCTCCGTCACCAGCGCAAACAGCACCACGAGGTTCCCGTTCTCCATCCCCCCGACATTCCGCATCGCCTTTCCGTCGGTAGCGCCGTGACAGCCTGTCCCCCCTATCTCGTGGGGAAAACTAAGTGCGGCAACGCCCGGAGGTGCCGTTGCCGAAGACGACCCAAGTAAAGAGCCTCCAAGAACGCCGGAGCGCTCCCACTCTCTCGACGCCACGCATCCCAACGACGCCCCTGCAACGGTGTCCAACAACCTAAACGTCGCCATCGACGGCCACGACGCATCAGCACTCGTAGACACCGGAGCAGACTACTCAGTCTTGAGTGGGAGGCTCTCCCGCCGCCTTCGAAAAGTCATGACGCCGTGGGATGGACCTCAAATACGAACCGCCGGAGGACACCTCATTACACCAGTCGGGAGATGCACTGCTCGAGTCGAGATCCACGGTGAGACGTGCCCTGTGAAGTTCGTCGTTCTACAAGACTGTTCCAGAGACGTCATCCTCGGACATGAACTTTCTGCGTGAATACGGCGCCGTCATCGACCTTGGTGAGAACAGATTGACGCTGCGCAAGCCTGTTCCGCCTTCAGAGAAACCCCAAACAGCGTCAACCGCCCTCCGAGTCGCTGCCACCCACGTGAACCTGCCGCCGCGATCAAGTGTTGTCGTACCCGTCGTGACCGATGCAGCTACCTGCGGCGAAGTTGTTCTTGAAGGCAACCTTCAATTGCTCCTGGGAAGAGGAATAGGCGTCGCAAGAGGAGTGACTAAACTTCAGGATGGGCGCACCGTGGTTCTCGTGACAAACTTCCGACAAGAAACGCAACACCTCACAAAAGGTGCCGCTGTGGGCCACGTCGAGGAACTTTGGAACTCCACCGAAATCGCCGCGATTGATGAAGAATCATCGCCACCTCAGCAAGACATTACGCCACCAGTGCAGCTTGAGATTGACCCCACGCTTCCAGGCCCGAAACGACAGCAGCTGAGTGACCTCCTCGCCGAATACAGCAACTGCTTCGCGACGTCGTCGAAGGTGCGCCAAACCACCGTTGCGAAGCATCGTATCGTCACCGATGACGACGCGCTCTCTGTGCACCGATCGCCGTACAGAGTCTCCATAAAAGAACGGGAGGTCATCCAACAGCAAGTGGAAGAAATGCTGAACGACGACATATTCCAGCCTTCAAGCAGTCCGTGGGCCTCTACAGTCGTGCTGGTTAGGAAGAAGGACGGAACGCTTAGGTTTTGAGTGGACTACCGGCAGCTGAACGCGGTAACGAAGAAAGACGTCTATCCACTCCCCCGAATCGATGACACGCTAGACCGCCTGCGCCACTCTCGATACTTTTCATCGATGGACCTGAAGAGCGGCTACTGGCAGATTGAAGTCGACGAACGGGACCGAGAGAAGACAGCTTTTGTTACGCCAGATGGCCTGTACGAGTTCAAGGTCAAGCCTTGCGGCCTATGCACGGCGCCAGCAACGTTCCAGCGTGTCATGGACACAGTACTGGCAGGGCTAAAGTGGCAGAGCTGTCTCGTCTACCTTGACGACGTCGTAGTGTTTTCAAGTGTCTTCGACGAGCACTTGCGACGACTCCGAGCTGTTCTCCAAGCCATTCCGACCGCCGGATTCACACTCAAGCCGTCAAAGTGCCGGTTCGCCTATGACGAACTGAAGTTTCGAGGCCACGTGGTTAGTAACAAAGGCGTCCGCCCAGACCCCGAGAAGACTCGTGCCGTCGCGGCATTTCCAGCGCCGACAGACAAGAAGGCCGTGCGAAGATTCCTTGGACTTTGCGCCTACTATCGACGCTTAGTTCGGGATTTCGCTAAAATTTCCGCACCGCTCACAAACCTCACGAAGGACGCCGAGAAGTTCGAATGGGGCGAGGAGCAGCAGCAGGCATTCGACGAGTTGAAACGACGACTCCAGACTCCTCCTGTGCTTGGTCATTTCGATCAAGATGCGGAAACCGAGATTCACACGGACGCAAGTAACGCGGGACTCGGCGCAGTACTGGCCCAAGTGCAAGAATGCATCGAGAGAGTCATCGCCTACGCAAGTTGGACACTGTCCAAGGCGGAGAAAAATTACTCTGCGACTCAGAAAGAATGCCTTGCGGTCGTCTGGGCAATCTCGAAGTTTCGTCAGTACTTGTACGGGAGCCCGTTCCGCGTGGTGACGGACCACCACTCGCTTTGCTGGCTTGCGAACCTCAAGGACCCGTCAGGACGCCTCGCTCGATGGAGTCTCCGACTACAAGAGTTCAACATGACTGTGGTCTACAAGTCAGGCCGCAAGCACAGCGACGCCGACTGCCTGTCCAGAGCCCCCGTTGAAATCCCTTCCGGCTGCGGCGACGACAATGACGACGAGTGCTTCCTAGGAGCAGTCAACACCGACGACATGGCACGACGTCAACGGGACGATCCTGAGCTGCGCGCATTAATCGAGCACCTGGAAGGGGGCGAGAGTACCGTGCCCCGTGTTTTCTCACGAACCCTGCCGACTTTCGCCATTCGACAGGGTGTGCTCTACAAAGAGAACTTCGGAAACAACAACTCGCCGTGGCTGCTGGTAATCCCGGCCGACCTTCGAGAGGAGATTTTTCAAGCATGTCATGACGACCCGACGTCGGGACACCTTGGTTACAGCCGGACACTGGCCCGTATTCGTGAAAAGTATTACTGGCCCAAGCTCCTCAAAACCATCCACCTCTACACCCGATCCTGCCACGAGTGCCAGCGACGCAAGAAACCGCCGACGAAGCCGGCAGGTCTCCTGCAGCCGATTCCTTCGCCAACTACACCGTTACAGCAGATCGGAATGGATCTACTTGGTCCATTTCCGCCGTCGACCCTGGGAAACCGGTGGATAATCGTCGCCACAGATTATCTCACGCGGTACGCAGAAACAAAAGCCCTTCTTTCAGGGACGGCTGTAGAAGTCGCCAAGTTTTTCATCGAATCCATCGTCCTCCGGCACGGCGCTCCCGAAGTTCTGATTACAGATCGCGGATCATCGTTAATGGCACAGCTGACCCAAGAAATCCTCCGGCTCAGTCACACCAGCCATCGTCGTACTACTGCGTACCACCCACAGACCAACGGGCTGACGGAGCGACTCAACAAGACAATTGCCGACATGATTTTTATGTACGTCGACGTAGAGCACAAGACGTGGGACGACGTGTTGCCCTACGTCACGTTCGCCTACAATACGGCGGTGCAAGAGACCCAAGGATTCACACCTTTCCAGCTGGTACATGGTCGGAAGGTAACAACCATGCTGGACGCGATGCTGCCCCATGAGCCATCTGACAGTGAAAGTGACGACGCCCAGGTGATTGCTTAACGGGCCGAAGAAGTCCGCCAGCTCGCCCGACTCCTGATCCAAGACCAGCAACGCGTCGACGCGGGCCGCTACAACCTTCGTCACAGGGACGTCCAATTCCAGCCCGGATACAGGGTGTGGGTGTGGACGCCCATCCGTCGCCGCGGCCTCAGCGAGAAACTCCTGAAGCGCTACTTTGGACCTTACAAAGTGCTTCGTCGACTCGGGGATCTAAACTACGAGGTGATGCCTGACGGAACACGAACATCGTCACGCCGCCCACCACGACCTGAGGTCGTCCACGTCGTGCGCCTGAAGCCGTACTACGCTCGATAGGACTGCGGACCTTATTAACTCCAAAGGACTCTTGTTTATCGTTCTTTTTTATTTTGTTTTGTTTTGTGTTGCATCGGGGCGAAGCACATTTTAAAGGGGGAGTAATGCCGCGCGCGCAGCTGGCCAAACGGGCAGCGCGCGCGTGGCCTAACGATTATCGTACCTGCCTCCCACGCGAAAAGCCAGGGTTCGATTCCTGGGAGCGACGTGTCTTTTGTTTATCCCTGCATTTTAGTGTTCTGGCAAATTCGAGAATCCTGGTGCTTGTTTGAGGTGCGAATGTTCTACGCGTCGAACTTTCCTGCGCCGATTATCCAAGAAGCTCACGCGTGTACATAAGGGGCTTCGCGTAGCGAGCCACAGTCAGTTTCGCCCCAGCGTTCGACTCTGCTCTTTCGCCGACTTTGACGCCCGCGACGCTCAGCTGTTATCTTCTGTTTCATTTTGATTTTTTGGGCACAAGTTCGCCCCCATTAAACGTTTCAGTTTCCCTAGTTTTTCTTTGTTTCACCTTGTCATTCGTGACAATATTCACGCGCACGCTGTACGTGCTTGCATGCATGGGGCACCAGTCGGAGCGCCATGTTGGCAATTGTCTTAAACCAGATCAGATATCCAAAGACGAAAAGAAAGAGGAACCGGCCAATGTATACAAAGCGTCATCTATGCGGGGCATTGGATAGACGTGTTTTTCGTAATTTTGTTTAAACGTCTATATTTACACAAACCCGCAAGCTTCCGTTTTACTTTTTAACTAGGATGACGGATGATGGTCAATCACATGAAGATGGTCAAACAACACCTTGAGACAGAATTTCTGCTACATGAGTTTTGGTGATATTTCGTTTTCATAAGGAGACTCGATATGGTTTATGGCGAATAATAACTTTTGTGTCTGTGTGAATGCGATGTTCGGTTCGGGAGCATTGTCCAAATGTTGTAGGGCAGATATCGAAAACATTGCGGAAACTGCACAGCATAGAGAAAAGCCGTTCCCGTTGATTTTCTTCGGAGTGGAGGACATGGCGTTTACTAGTAAAGAGGCTGATAAGCTACTCGGTCCGTCCGCAAGTTGCGCAGGTGACGCTGGTGCGTTAGTATGTAGGTCCGGTAAACGCACTTTCTCTGCTAATTCGAGTGACTGCCCTTTTGGAAGAATTACAATGTGTGGATTGATATTATGAACACCTAGCTACCCAACTAACTTCATTTTCGATAATGGCTATGGCGTAGGGAAGAAGTAATCTCGATAGCAGTCGAGGTAAAGTGTAGGCCTCAAAAAGAACATCTACAGCGATATTTGTGGACGGAAATACTTCACAGAGGAATGTTGCATTTAAGATTAAATTAAATTTATGCAAAAGAAAACAACAAAAAACGTAGAAGAGCTTTTAGAATAACAAGTTTTCTTCATGTAGAAATGTTAAACTGAGAAATTGCTTGATATTATTGTATTATGTACCTTACGTAGGCTTCTTTTTGCCATGTGTTATCCTCATATAATGTGTAAAACGTAATGGCTATCTAGAATGCAGACAAATTTATATAATATTAGACATTGCGATTAAGACATTTGTTTACCTTGATATTGGTATACGGAGAAAAGGAAGAGCGCGGCGGCCTAGTGGCCGGCGTTCTGGCTCGCGCACTGGCAGGTGGTCAGATTAAAACTCAATGTTCAAAACCACTCCGTTGGCTTCGTTCCTTAGTGCAAGACCTTATATGAACCTAGCGATATATTTAAGACAGGCTTGCAGGATTGTCTATATCTGCAATTGTTTGATTAGTATAATTGCAATTTTGTATTTTTGCATGTTTCTATTGTAGTGTAGATTAAAATATTGATTTCTTTGACGATGCGAAAATGTGCTCCAAACATTAGGCTTCATCAGTTTGGAGACACTTTAAAGAAATTGTTATGTTCATTTATATACAAGCTATTTACAGGTTTAGTCCGGAACAGTAGATGCTAAAAGACAGCCAGCGGATTCTCCGAATGCCGAGCAGCACGAGTCCGAGCACGAGCACCGATCTGGGCACCTTGCTTTTCGTCGTCTTCAGCACGGCTTGGCGCATACATTACAGAAATAAAGCACTATTATTATTCAAAGTTGGAAAGCTTTTGCCCGGTTTGCACTCTCAGCATGCATTGAAGCAATAAAGCAATAAAGTGTGTGAGATTTATTTTGGGTATGACTTAGTACAGTTTATGTTATTTGGACGTTTTCCAGATTGTAGCGTTTAATACAATCCTTCAGTTATTAAAAAGATACCAACAAAAATTATTGAACTAAGCTGGCTAATTGTGTAAGGTTTGCCGGCTAAGTATCATTGCCGTATTTTATGTATTGTGTATCCTGCAATTTTATAGCAGAAAGCAGTTTTTTTACATTTCCTCTTTATATTTAATGCGATATGCAACTGTGTTCTAGAGCGTCTCATACGTTCTTCTGACATAAAAAGGCCAGTACACAATATTAAAAAATATAAAGCACATTGGAAACAGATATCGGGCGTTCCTCTCGACGGATTCTGATCGCTTGAGGTTGCGGTGATGCTCGAGCTTGTTAGCTTTGTCTAATTTGAGAAGAAAGTCGTCCGACGGGGTGCCGTGCTTCCAAACCTGCGAAAACAAAAAGTGTGCGTTATTGCGAGCTTTCATATATCAATTTCTTTTTACCCGACACTTGGTTCTAACTTGTTCAATTTATTCGCTCAATCTCGTGCGATAATACTCGCAATATCACATTAAATATTGAGTGATTGGTTGATAGTATTTATAAAGATTGTATGCGGTAGCTATTAGACGATAGATTCATGTTTTTCTTTACTGCAGGATGAATTTGTTGCACGCGACGCTGCTGCTATAAAAGTGGCATCAACGAAATATGTCGCCTCCCATCTACAAAGCAAGAAAAATGCTACATTTGCACCACAAGAATAACCGTGTGAGTTGTAAAGTCAATAATGTATTTAAAGCTGTTGCCAATTTTTTGTGTTTTTAGTAAGAGCACTAGTAATTGATATTCGGCTCTACGCTTGAGTGATTGTTTTTTACAACTAAAAGAGCCTGTTGAAGCTTTTTAATGGCACCCCCCCCCCCCGTTATTTATTTACGTCACCTTTAATAGAACCTAGTAAGAAAAAAACTAGACAAAAACAATAACAGATCATGAGGTGACGACATTATTTCTACACATTATACCTAGAATTTGAAGCTACGAATTGTATACCAATTAAGCAAGGTTCCTTGGGACAAAATTAAATTGTTTTTTTTTATGATAAAAATAAACGCACAGCCAAACGTCCAGTCTCCTTCCGACGGCCACCCTAGCGGTTGGGAAAGTTTAAGAACATAGCGTCGTCCTAATTCACTCGTTATTTTAAGAAATTGTTAACTAGAAATTGACAGAAAACGAAGACTACCAATATACCGAGAAATGACCACCCTTTTGCATAGTCGTATTTGGTAAATACTTAAAATATATGAATATGATGCCACCATGTCTTGAAATTTCGGCATCTGAATCCAACCGTTAGTGCTACATCTTGACAGATACATCGTTCGGCGACGCGTAATTTATTCTTACCCGAGAAAGAAACTATATGTATTTTCTCCCAAGCACCCAGTGCATCAAGAGCCGAATAGATTTAAACGAATTTTAGCACATAATTAGGCTTACATGCCACATGTCGCCAAGACCTTGGTCGACCTTGCGCATGATGACGGGTCTTAGTTTCATGCGAGACATGTAGTTGACCATGCTCGAAACGAGAATGAGGCCGTAGATGAAGAGAATGCAGGCGGTGATCCAGACGTCGGCCATTTTGAGGTAGGAGACGCGAGGAATTGACGACCTTGCATCGTTGGCCACCGTCACGGCGGTGAACAGGCAGTTGACGGAGAGCACCATGCGGGCCTGCGGGATCTCCACCTTGAACCAGAGGGCGTGCCACGACATCAGGACCGTGAGAGTGAGGGGCAGGTACATGTGGATCAGGTAGTAGCCGGGATCTCGCTCTAGCAGGAACACCAGGTTGAGGCTGCTGAAGTTGCCTGCGAAACGGGGGTAAGTAAACGTCGCCAGAATTACGCTAGGTTAAAAAAATGATTGATCGGTTTATTGATTCCATTATTATACTTTTAGAGAGAAGACGAAGAAGCGGAGACTCGAGAGCGAACAGCGCGCTCTCTCAGCGTGTGCACTTCTTTGTCGCTCGAACTACCAACGATGTCTCTCGTTAACCCTCACTAAACCACCCATTTCAACACCCTCAGAATATTATCAAGCTCGAGCAGCTTTGCCTACATGACATTAGGCAAAAGTACTAATTCCTCGAATAATTAATGAATTCCATTATTCAGCCCGAGGAGCCTTTCTCAAAGGACCGTTGTGCTTTATATTAAATACAAAATAGTACATTTGGTTTGTTTTTTCTCCTAGTGCGTTTACAACTATGGTTCAAACTCTGTATTCCCTGTGCTGCGTGGCGACCTCTTCATCCTCGTGACCTTTAATCTTATTCCATAGTTTCATTTTCTTTCTACGCCCTCCACTGGTTTCTTTAGCCCACTTTTGTACGTAACCGAGGCTTATTCGGAAATATCTACGTTCTTTGTACTGGAGATAAGATGTTTTGATAGCCCCTTTTATGTTTAATATTTGTACAGTGAGGTCACATCTGATTGTTTCTTGTGTAGAGAAGATACAGTTAAAGTTGGGTCTGATTGTCGGCTCACCTGCGAGCCTTATATGACTTGTCAGTTTCAGGAGGCATTATTATTCTACAATTAGAACATGTGAAAATTAGGCTACAAATGTGATACGGATACTTCACTGCAGTTTTGGTCTCACGGGGATAAAATAGATGATCTATTTTATTTTGAATTCATGTTTTATTTTGAAGTCGGGACACTAAAAAGAGTAATATTTGTGTTTTCGTACATATCGTGTATATCAGAAAACTATATTTTGAACGTTATATAATGAAAAAGTTCATAGCTTGTAAATTGGTGAGTAATGCACCGTGGTTTTGCTTAATCTCTGGGTTCTAGCTAATTGATACAGCAGATCAATTTGAGCTCTGTTTTAAAAAGAAGCTCAAGGGGGGGGGGGGGGGATACTACGCACCAGCTTCTAACAAATTCCTTAATGCATGATCCTTGATACTCTAGGCGTACACAGAAAAATAATCTTTGCACTTCTAGTGAATTGTTGAATGCTCGTACACACCATTTGTGGTAGGTTCAATTATTGCTTTTTATACTTGTATACTAGCGCAAACTAAAGTCACTAAATCATGAAAAAGTAGCGCCCTTCCCTATTTACTAGCAAGACACAAACATACTATCATACAGAATACATAAACCTGCCAAGGCGATTTGCTGCTCGGTCTTTGTTGCCAGGGCAATCGCCATTCCTGCCCTTCAAGCTTTGAAAGGGTCATTTTGAACTAGCCGCGCCAAGATCGTTATAGAGCGGCATTGCACAGAAAGCGTTCCTCGCCAATAAAAGCGTATTTGACGCCGAGTATGCAATTATCTTATCAACTATGCATCTCTCCACAAATCTATACAATCATATTGTTTTCCTTGCAAAATTCAAGACAGGAAAACTATTTTTAACGCCTCATGTGATGCTGCGAGGACCCGCTCTTGTGTCGCCTGTGTGTGGAAAACAAAATATTGGTGTACAAGAAATGTCTCTATTAAAAAACATGCCACTGCGAATTTGGAGCGGCTCACCAAGAAAGGAGAGATCAAGGAAAAGCTGCCCCGCCTATGAACCAAAATTGCGATCATACGGGGAGTTTTGCGTTACTTTCCCACTTCCCTTAGTGTAAACCATGACTGCTGAAATCAGACATGGCGCTGGTGCATAGTGCGTGTGACATTTCTACAAGAGAAACAAATAGGTGGCCATACAAAGAAGTAAAAAAATTACGTCAAACCTTAAAATAAAGTAAGTAATATTTTGAATACTTTGTCCCAATTTCTGAATCATCCGCTAGTGCGTTGTAGCTTTCGAAACTTTAAAATTATGATGAAGTCTATCTTTGCACTGTCGCTTGCTGCAATTTTTTGTAAGTAATTGTTTTAACATCTTTTAACTAATGTCTGAATGTTGTGTGGCTAACACACAAAAAGGAGCTCGGCAACAGTGTTCGTTTTGTAGGCTACTTGTATTACATCTGTCACTAAAAGTTTCCATAGTATATTTGAATGTGAAATTTTTCTCAAAGTTTTCTGTTCGAATGCAAAAAACGGTTACCATACTTACCTGTGTGGTGATATCTTGTAAATGATCCACTGTAGAAGTCTATCAGGTCGAATTCTGGCATGTCGTTGGAGAATTGCAAGAGTGCCGGTTCTTCATCACGCCAGAAAAGTTGAACTTTGTCGTCTGTGTACGCGTCTGAAACGATATGAGTTTGTTCAACGGAGAACTTGCATATTTTCTAATATTTATTTCATTTAAATACCTTTATATTACTCACAAGGGCGAATGAAGATGTTGCATTTTTGTCTGTCCATCGGGAAGAGTTGGAAATTCATCAAGCAGGACAACCGTAGAGTGATTCTGGGTTGATAAAGTGGGATCATTAAGGTCAAAGAATAACACTACTTGATAGGAGAAGTAATTTGATTGCTTTATACGTTAAAAGCGACTAACCTCGTGTTGTATGTTTTGTTTACAAGTTAAAGATTACATTTGTTTTATGGAGGTTTTGACAAAGGATAGTTTGTTTCGAAGTTAAAATCCAATTTGTTTTATGATGGTTTTGACAAGTCTTCACTAAGAGGCCGTCTGGATCTCTTCATTGTAGAGTGAAATTTGACCAGTGCACTATAGCTGCGACCTCTGGGTCCTAAAAAAACACTGACCCCCCCCCCTCCCCTCACACACACACACACACATTTCCTTTTTTGCTATGCGATTTAATATGGTGTCAGGAGACTACCCAATCAATATTTTGCTACAGCGTCACGTATATTTTTAATAAAGCAAAAAATGCAACTGCTCGAAATCGAAACTGAAACTGAACCGGGAGGAAGAAGGCATGTACAGGAGGGGAGAGTTTCCGAAAGTCACGTGGCTACAACCGACAGTGTTATCTTTTTTTTTATTTTTTTTCCCTTCGTTTTTACGGCCGCGCGAAGCATGCGAAAAACTCGTGCGTCGCACGTCGCACAAAAGTCGCAAACGTCGAGCACTTCGTGCTTGACGTTTGCGCGTTTTTCAAGCTCATGCCATTCGTGTTTCTTAAGACGGGCGATGTCTTCAGCCAGGAGAGTGGGCAACGACTCGGCGACGCCTTCGTGCGAAACAGCTTGGTGGTTGGGCGTGTCGTACGGAATAAATTTTAGTTGTTTTGATCGGTAAACGATTTCTCTTTCGAAGCTAGACAGATTTGCCGGTACCGTGCAAGACAGTTCTGAAGTAGAGGTCGCACGCCCGTCGTCCACCGCCATTGCTTAGTCCGCTTCGTTCCAACGTCCAGCCCGCGACTCCCGCAATACGACGCCATATTGAGAATTAAGCAGAGAATGCAGAGTGCTTCCGGTTTTCTGTGCAACTTTTTTCTTTCTCTTTCAATCAACGAATTTTCAGTTTTTTTAGGAATCACAAAAATTGGGTATGATATTTTTTATTTTTAATTTTGAGTGTGTGCTTCGATGTCCTACGACTTTGATTATATTTGGTGTGTGTGTCTAAACCATAGAAAACCACACGTTAACACGGACAAGAGAGTGCACGCGACTCAAACCGTTCAGTTCTCGATCGGCGGTTTTCGAGTGGAAAGAAAACTAATTTCGAGCCGAAAAAAGTATTCTGGATAGTTTGGTTCTCATATGTCATGTACTAATAAAAACATTGGCGAGTGTAAATAACCTTCTCAGTGTTCCTTTAAACGCGTATCACGCGGTGTTGAATATACGGCCCCATGACGGTACACGTAGGATCGGAAAGAGAACCTAGAATGCGCTCGGTTCCACAGTGCAAGCTTTGTTTTGTTTTGGCCATGCGTCCATCTTTCGTGTCCCTACAAGTTCCGCGCACAAAAATTGCGGTTCGTTTGTCTCAATATTTTTCATCCGAGATTGATGTTCGGAAGACAGTTCTTGCCTTAGACTGAACGTAACGGTTCCATCGAGTGCAATCTGGACCATTTGATTTGGTACCGTGACGTCATGCGTGCTTGCTTCCTTGGCGTTCACGAAGAAAAGGTCCGGCTTCCATATTCGATCTAGGATGTCGCCTCCGTTGATGGTGAGGGAGTCATTGAAGTCGAAACGGTACAGTTCCAGCCGCTCATCTTTCCAAGCCTCCTGGAGGTCTAGATCAACGGTGTAGTCCTGCCATGAGAACACCCGCCTCAGTCAGATAACTAGATAAATGTATATCAAAGCTGGTGTCATCGGTGGTCACGATAAAAAGGTCCATAAAGAAAGCGGCAGAATATCAAAGACAAAATGCAGCATATATATCATGGCTGTTTTCTTTTTTCTGGCTACGTGTTGAATTTACTCAGCTGGTCCTAAGCATTTATTTTCGTTCATACCAAACTAAATTTAAAATAAAACTAAGCAAAACAAAATTTTACTCTCGATATTAATATTGTGACTGATAGTCTACTAGTTTCTCAGCTGTGTTAAAGACTCGCATGCAAAGGGTGCCCTCCGGGCACACTTTGGAGATACCTCGGTGTGGCTCAAATGAACAGATAGCAACACCGGACCTTTTCTTCTAGATTTAATATATTATATCTGTGCCTCTCGCTAGTTGTTTGGTAATTTCAGCTCACGTTGTCCAGGAATGCATGTCTAGTGCCCAATAATTTGCTTTGTATAAAGTTTTACTTGCCGACTCGAGAAAGTCATTTAAGCTGTCTACGCAGTCTATGATATAATAAAATGAGTCATCGAGTAGATCGTCTTACTTCATGTGCGAGCGAAGCCAAAGCTAGAAATACGATCATATTCCTCTAATGATGCTTGTACTGCACGAGTGCGCCTTCTTGATAGGGACGGTGAAAGCGCGGAACTTGCTCTCGTTGTTAAAATGAAATAAAATATAAAACATCACTTTTATACTATCTCTCGTCTCTCTTGGTCATAGGCAAACTTAATTTTGTTAACTTGACCGAAGGAACGCAGTGTTTTGTAAAAGTACAGCCTGAAGAAAAATTGAGTTGCTATCAGCCAAGAATAGGATTGCGCTAGAATTGAAATGTTTAGTTTGTTTAGTTGGTTTCTTGAATTTCTCACCTCAGAAAGCAAACCATATGTCTTGCCACTATTGAGCAATTTCCGTCAATTTCCAACTGAGTAGGGCATATTAGTAGGTATATTACTCACCATGTTCGCTTCTTCCAGCGGCCCCATACTGTTAAGAACCAGGCTGACAGTTACGTTAGTTGCTTCGCCTGTTTGAGTAAAGGAAAGGGCGTATATGGATGTCAGTAAACAGAATTCTTACATATCAGGCAGAATTATTTTGTGATAACTGAGGAAAGTCGCACGAGGCTGGCTTACCAGTTCCGTAAGTGGGCCAGGCCCTGTTGTCGTAATCGCTTAAGATTTCATCCAGGAAAGACAGCTTTCTTGCTAGTGCGGAGTCATCTTGCGAAGGAATGCCTTTATATTTCGGCGGCTGGGAAACCCTAAAAATGCGCGTTTTCGTTCCCTCAGTACTAGAGCATACTTGTTGTACAACCAAATATTTTATTATTTTTTGCCATTTGGTTTTTCACTGGGAGTCCGGTAAGAAGATACATACCAAATGCAATAAAATGACTGATTTCACGACAACCTTCGCTTTTTCTTTCTCATCATTAAAGATACAAGCACATATAAGGGCAGATTGAGTAAACGCAGAAGTATGTTTTTATTCCTGTTTACACAAGTAGAAAACTATTAAGTTGAAGTAAATCTAATAAAAAAGCTATAATACAAGAGGTACAAACCAAATGCCAGCAATATTTCAATATTCCTATTATAAAAAAGGAGAACATATGACCAGCAAAAAATAAGTAGGGGACCAAAATTTTGAAGAATATGAAACACACAAAGAGGGGTCAATTGTCACTAGCTTATTATCATACTATCTTTTCCTCAAGAGCGATTACCCGTTTGGGTCAAACATGCAAACTGATCAGGCCAATTGAATAGACCGTCCTGTATAATTAATAATAATAATAATAATAATAATAATAATAATAATAATAATAATAATAAACACATATTAAATCAAAATCAATATTAGTGATACATTTTATGTTCTGCAGCTTAAGTTCTATAGTTGATCGTAAATTTGCGGCCCTTTTAATATGTGTGACGGGTCGAAGTTGTTTTTCAGTCAGTGGTCGTCCATGTCAGGCTTACAAGAACACAGTTCCAGTGTTCGCCTTTTTCTTGCACGCCAACCCTTCTTCCTCTTCGCGCTTCGTCCTCGGTTCACACGAGCCATTACACACACTCCCTCCGTCGGAAGAGTTGCCTTCACGGAACATAGTTTACCATCCGCGCGAGTTTTATTCAGAGTACCGCGCAGGTCGCCTTAAAGCGTCGCGTGGTCGAAGCTCATATCGCGGTACTGCTTGTTGCGTCACTGTCACCGCGAAGTCGGGGGGTTCCATTGACGTACCCTCGTCGGGGGACACAAAGACGGTGACCGCAAGTTGAGAGTCGTCTGGTTGGTCGCTGTTGTTTGCTGGGGAGGGATGGAACAGGCCACCACTGTCGCGTGGTAGCTCTGCGTTGTCAAGATGACATTCATTGTCGAGGTCGCCTGCTGGAAGCAGGATCTCAGTTACGTCGATCACAGGCGAATTCTCAGCTGCGTCGACCGGTGGGGAATCGTCCAGTGTGTCGACCGGTGGCAGATTTTGGACTACGTCGACATATTCATTGTCATCATACTCAGCGTCGAGACAATCATTTTCGCCTCCTGTGTCGATGATGTCTGGGTATTAGAGGAGCGCTGGAGAGAAAGTAGCCTGGTCGTTATTCGAAATGTTTCGATCCGTACATTGTAAACTCCAAAACACCTATATAGGTGTAATCGGCAATTTATTCAATGTCTATAACTCACATCTTGTTATAGGTGTTGTTACACCTCATGCAGCAATTTTGTCTTCCGTCTTTATAGGGTACTGAATTTCTCTGTTGTGTCAACTTTTTTAGAAAGAAAATTACACACAGCCTTAGAGAGCACTTGAGCTACACGTGACACTTAATGTTTTTCATTATTAGAGAGGGCTTTAACGATACAAGCGACATGCAAAGAGTCGTGCGCCGCTCAATCGCTCTACAAAATTGTTCGTGTTTGCTTTATAAAAAGAAAGGTTGATATAGCGGAGAAATGTATAGTCCTAAAAAGAAAAGTGGCCACATTCATAGCATCATACATATATTTTCGCTTTTATTTGAAAAAACAAAACAAAAAACGTTTCGTTGAAGTGTTTGCTTTGTCAGTCAAAAGAGCCCAGATACTTGGGCTGAATCCAAAGTTATTTGATCCAGTTAATATTTCACAGTACATTTTTTGCACTGCACAGAAAAGTTAATGGTACTATGAAATGAATTTTCGGCTGGGATAAATGGGGATTTTACTAATCGCATATTGTTTCGTGCACCAAAATAAAACTAATGCACGAGCGTAGAAAACCTAAAGAGTGTTTTTTGGTACGAAACTTCGAAAATATAGCGGACTATTTTGTACCTCCTTCCGTTCGAAAGCTCTCCTTTTTTTCACTATGATGCATCCGCGGAGCCCAAGCACGTCAGCCGAGCCCAGCTCACGCATTGGACACGAGCACTGCGTCGCTCGGACGTATGCGCTCGTAAACAAGCAATCTGTCGAAGAATACTTGGATTCGCGTTCGTGATGATTCTCAAGTGATGATAAGCGCTGCAACGGCACTTATCATCACTTGAGAATGCCAAGTTCCATGGTGTGCTTACAAAGCACGGTGGAAGCTTGGCATCGTCGCCTCCGGTGCCCAAGCGGGTCACGACTACGTGATTCCTTATTTCGTTTATGAGTTGAGGATTAAAGCTGAGGAGGAAGAAGTTGAAAAATCATTTCATGGTATCCTTAAAAAGGGACTTACACTCAACAATATACTGTAATATTTCGTACCCAAACATCACTGCCAAGCTTTGGTTTCCCAATAAAAATACATGTTTATGATTAGTTTTGCATATTCAACAATAAAAACCCGCTAAACTTCGAAGATGCACGAATGACACTGTAATGCAATTGATTAATTTATTGTCCATAAAGAGTATAAATTAAAAAAAAGAATCAGTTGAAGGCTCTTTTCTCTTCGACTGTTTATTAGTGCCGAAATGTTTCGGTGGCGCCCTTTTATGGCTTTCATTAGTGACGTCACGACCAGGATTTTCCTCGCTGTTGCGTTTCGAGTTGTAATCTTGGCTACTGAGTATTAGTTGCAACCTATTCTCGATGGTGTGTTTAAAGAGTACAACACAAGCTTGGAATCAACGCATTCTTAAAATAACACCATGAAAGCATAGAATTTGACAGTCTGACATTGTTCTTATTTCCGTGCATGAAAGCCAAATCATTCAAAATAAAGACATTACAATAAGCGTTTGGGCAAGATTTGAATGCCGACTAAAAGGACGCTTTTGGTCGCACATGTCACCAATAAACCCTCCAGTTTCTTTTCCTTCTAGAGACCTTCCCCTATGTGTCACTTTCTACTTTTTTACTAACCACAGTCTCGGCTGTAACACAAAATGATTAACAATTACCAGTTCGCCTGCACAATTCCTGTCTCTGTTAGACCATATGTGTTCAATAAAGATGTCCCCTGCTTCATCACGATATGGTGTGAGCAATACACATCCAAGAGGTATGTTACTGCCGATTCTAGGTGTGCTACCATGCCATCCCGACGTTGTTTTGCACATACCTTTGTTCTGCAGTAGCGGTATCTGGATCGTCTGACAGCACTTGTAACTTCCAGTAGCCTTGTCTCTATGTTTCGGGCCCTATAGCCACTTCAAAAAGGGGCTATAGAATCCAGAACTTTGTGACTTGCTTACTAAAAGTCGCATGTACCATCAGATGACCCAGATGCCGTCTGGATTACATCTGGATTACGTCGGCAGTTGAGGAAACACCCCTGGAATCAGTGGTAACAGGGGTCTTTTTTTAACTTTTGCTACGGAATAAGCAAAGTTGACTCTAGCCTATGGCTTTATCTTACCGACATTAAACCATTAATAATTAAGATATTAAAAAAAAACATCATAGACCATTAAAAATAAGCAAAATGACAAAAAATCCCTCCAAAACTTACCAACTGCGAGAAAAAAAAAAAACTATGAAGGCTCCAATCCACCCTGTAAAGGTGGTTGGACAGCGAAGTTGTGGTATCACCTGCAACTATTGCCCACTGCACTATAAACCCTTTTAATGGCAAACGTCGCCTGGTGGTGCTCCAGTCTTTGACGTGCCAGAGAACTGCCGGTTTATGAAAAAAATGAACAAAGGCCACCTTAACACCGCTGCTTGAAATATAGATAAAACGTTTAACCACAAATTTTCCAGTTTAACGCCAAAGAACGAATGAGTGCGAGTTTTGTTAAAATGTTTTGAATATTGTTGTAAACCAACTTGCCTCCTCAAGAAGTAATATTGCACAGTCAAAGGCCCTCGTTTAATCTTCAACTTTGTTGTCCGTGTAGCATTTATGCTTTCTAGCACTGGTGACATAAACAAGCTCAACAGGCTTTCAAATACGGTGCTACCGGAAGTCGCTTGGGACGCAAGCGGCAGTTTATGTTAGTAAACAGCAAGAGGGCCCATACCAAGTGATTGACGAAAGAATAGAAATTGCACTGTACCAAAACAGTTTTATATATCAAAGATTTCGTACGCCGCCGTTGCCGCGGTAGCTATGCAACCGCAATCTTTACCGTGAAACGCATGCGGGGAGCGCTACGTGCATATCATCTATCACGTGGTGACACATGTTTTGTGGTTTTCTTATTGAAATAAGTGTCAAAACCACATGATAAGAAATAAAGCGTACGCGAACGGTGATAAGGCGCGCGCGTGGGTTTTTTGTCTAACAGATACGAAAAAATCCCACCTGCGAGTCAAATACAGCTTCGCTGTGAAACAATTACCCATCAGAAAACTGTCAACACAGCTAAAGTTAGAGGGAGAACCGCTAACCTGGCAACATCGTTTGTGATACGAAATCACTGTATACTACGAGGCAGAGCCAAAAAGTAATCGCAATTTAGCCGTGAGAAAATCAAATCTAGTGATCGACTGCTGCGCTGCAAATTTGTTTTGCCTTAACTCAAGTGGGTGCTCTGCACGCCGGCCTGGTGACTTGATGGGAAATGTCACGTGACCACCGCACTTTCAAAATGGCCGCCCCTTGTTAGCATGCACCAGGGAGGGGCAGCGTTAGGTTATGCGATTTTTGGGCGCAGGGGGCGAAAAACTTGCGGACATTGATCGCAGGATGCTGAAACAGTACGGAGAAGCCTGTCTATTGCTTCGGCATGCGCACGAGTGGAACAAAATGTTTCGAAGTGGAGCGTCCTGTATGACGGACGCACCTCGCTCCGGCCAAGTTCACACTTCTACGACGCCGGACGCAATCTCTGCTGTGAAACGGCTCACACAACTAGTGTGTCACCATCAATGAAGTGGCTGACGAATTGAATATTGGTCATGGCGTGAAGCGCCATAGTATTCATGATATTCCGCAGTACCACAAAGTATCCGCAAGGTGGGTACGAAAATAACTTAGGCAGGACCTTAAGGAGCGGCCTGTGGATGCTTGTGAGACTCTACTGCGACGCTACGAAGCCGAGGGAGATGATTTTCGACGCATTGTCACCTGGTGAATAATGCTCGGTACACTACGCCCAGCCAGAGACAAAGCGAGAAAGTAAGGAGTGGCGACACACAAGGTCACCAAAGCCACATAATACATTGAACACCTTTTCTCTCATTTTTGTACTTGACGGTTTTGAATTGCAGGGAGTGCTCTTAAGCTAATTCATGTTTTTGCCAGTTGAAAGAAATGTTCGTCGTCCCTTGACCCAAGTTTGTTTTATTCTTTCTGTTGCCAGTAAACGAAGACTGTACGGAGTAAACGAAGACTGTCGTGTCGCTTTTCTGGCCGATGAGAAACTGTTCAGTCAAACTCGCTGAGGTGATCGATCCAGCGGGAAACTTGGCCTTCAGGCTTTTTGAAGCTTTGTAACCGTTGCAGTACGCTATGGTATGTCCTTCAGATGAACGTTCCACCGAGCAGGTAGTGCCTGAAGTAGCAGACAAAGTAAACAAGGGCTGGCATTTTCTTTCTGGTGACACTGCAATGTAGTTGCGTTCGGGTTTAGTGCGGGTACGACTGCCAAATGCAATCACCCGTTCCTTCCTATCCCGTACTTGGGAAAGTACTGCGCCGATCCCGTTGTCACTTGCGTCCGTGTACAGAATGAAGGGAAGATTCAAGTTCAGAAGTTTCAAAAATAAAGAATTTGTGAGGCGCCGTTTATATTCTATGAAGGCGCTTTGGCATTGAGAGCTCCAGAGATATTAGACTTGATTTTACAGCATTGTGTGGAGTGGAGCTTTAATGGCCGCGAAGTTTGCCACAAACTTCCGGTAGTACGAGGCAAGCCCGAGGAAGGAGCAAAGATCTTCAATGTTTGCAGGCTGTGGCCCCTTGGAAATCTTTTCCCTTTTCCCCTTGTCAGTTTCGATTCCCATAGTCCATATTTTGTGTCTAAGGTACAAAACGCTGTTACTTAAACAACGGAATTTCGAAAGCTTTTAGTTTAATACCGGATTTTCTCAAAGCCCACAGAACGTCTTGGAGGTGGCTCGGATGTTCGGCTTTGGTTTTGCTGAAAGTTCATCCAAATACTACAGACAGAAGTCGAATTTTCCTACGATTATTTGCATCATGATTCGAAATTTTGCAGGGGCGTTACATAACCAAAATGGGAGGACGTTGAACTTGAAAAGTTCCTGGTGTGTGGCAAACGCCGTTTTCTCTCGAAACTTGGTCGGCATCTCCACCTGCCAATATCCTGATACGAGATCAATGGTGCTGAAACACTTCGCGCCGTTCAAAGCTTCAGCAGTGCCGTTGATCCTTGGCAGCTGATAAGCGCTTTTCTGTAGGACTTCGTTAAATCGACGGTAATCAACGCAAAAACTAAAACTCTCCTCCTTCTTATAAACAAAACCGGTGCAGTTTACTGGCTGTTGGAGGGACGATTGACTACCGTGTTGAGCATTTCATCCATCTTCATGGTCACAGCTTCGCGTCGGTTTGGAGGTAAACGGCGTCAAGCTCTTTTTATTTGGCTTGCTGTGTCAGTGTCAATGGTATGCGTCAGGATCGACGTTCTCCAAGTCCCAATCACCTTGAGAAATGACATCTTCGAAGTTAAGCAGGATGTCTTTTATCAGTTTTAGCTGGTCGCTTGGAAGTCCCTGTGATGCGTCTATGGCACCTCGTATCGAGATTCTTATAATTTTTTCTCGTTTAGTCGTGGAGCAGGCACTGTCTCTTGGCGTCTTTCTTTGGTTCTTGTTAACTGGCGCGGCAGAGTACTCGCTTTCAGGTTGGTCAGAAGCGTGCAGGGTTCCAAGGGCTGTGCCTTTGTATAAGGTGACTGGTTCTTCAGAATGGTTCATGACACATAGCGGTAACTCATCTTACACTGTGAGAACGCTCCACTGGAGTTCAGTATTCTTTTTCACAAGGAGGTTCGTGCGAAGTTCAAGATTTGCAGTACTGAACATCGCAGAATTCGTCGAAGGGTTCCCGAGTACGATAGTTGCAGTCCTCGGTGGGAAACCGGACGTGACAAAAGTTGAAGTTTTTGTACTTGGGAACACGATTTCGCTGCGCGCTTTCGTTCCAATGTTCTCTCACTCAAGTCGACACGAAATTGACGTTTTAATAAAAAAGTCGAGTCCCAAAACGAACTCACGGGGGCTACCGGGGATGACTATAACAAGATGGCTCACAGAGATATCTCCAATCTCAAGGTTCATAGTGTACGTTCCCCAAACTTCGAAAGCGGTCGTCATTAAGACCGGTGACTCTATCTCGATAAGTAAACTCAAGTGCGGGATAGTGGCCGGAGAGCACGAGCTACTTGTCACCTTGAAAGATAGTTGCGGACGAAGCAGGGTTAGCAAGCATGGTCACTGGAAATCTTCCCACTTTTGCACTCACTGTTAGAGGAGGGTGCGGAAGAAGTGTTTCAGAAGGAGTACAGTTGTCACGATCGTTTTACATTCTCTGTGTGCTCTGACCACGTACGCCGCTTCCCTAATCGGCGTGTTGCCAAAACGGGCTAATATCGCTTCATAATGGCGCGCGCTGCACGGACCTCGCGCACACTCTTGCAAGGTGGCCAACACCACCTCATTGGAAACATTGTGAGGACTCTCTAGCAGTGTTCCCAAGAGGAACGCTTTGGCTGTTATCATTGGAGAAACTCTGCAACTCGACGAAAATGCACTGCAGCACACTAGGTCAGCGACGCTGTTAGTCAGTGCCGCGTCAGGGCCTCCACTAATAATAAAAAAATTACCTTCTCATGCTCGGGAAAATGCTCAAAGACACGAAAGGATTTCAAGGCTTCCTCTCGCAAGAGTGTCGGCAGTTACAGCAACCTTCGGACGTCGTTCCAACTTTGGCTGCTGCGCAAGCACCGAAGAGCTTTGACCAGGATTTAAAAATTCCTCACTGGTGAAGACATGCGGGAGGACGGGGGTTGTAGCTCTTGCTGTCATCCGACCGCTGCCACGACTTGTAACCGGTTGACGTTGTTTATCGGTGGTCGCCCATGTCAGGGCTTCAAAGAACCCAGTTTCAGCGTTCTCCTTTTTCTTGCACGCGCAACCCCTCTTCCTCTTTACGCTTCGTCCTCAGTCCACACGCGCCATTACAATCTTATAATTACATTATTATTCAAAACTAATATTGCGATCGTGTATAATTTAATAGTAGAGAATAAAACCTATACCGACCGATTAGCCGGAGTAGCCTAAAAAAAACGTTTGCTTATTTCCACTGTGCCGTATATATAAAACAGTGATTACGTTAGTAAGATTGGTAATTTTAATGTGTAGTTTTAAACGTACGATTAATCTTATCCTGTACTATTAATACCATATTATAATTTCTTGTTGATGTGTTGCTCTCAATTTTTATTTTTTATCAGTGTTTTGACTTAAAAGTATCATCTCTAAATAACCTTCTCTGAACCAGTGTGAAATAACGCAACCTAGTCTTTAAATGGTAGTAAGGGGTCGGACTATATTGCTAATTGTGGGTTGTACTTGCCAGACCTAAGAAATGCATCTGGATGTAAGTAACTAGGCTCTTTAGAAAATCAAGCCTACCAGGTGTTGCGAGGCTTTTGTTGTCGCATTCAATTTTAGTAACGCCAACAAAACTGCCATTGTTAATTGGTTTGCACCTTTTGAATTTTGTTATGGTAGAAGCAAATTGGTCAAAATTATTAACTTGTCAAGGTAGCTCTCCGTAATGCTTCTTGCCGCACATTTAAACTGTAAATGAACCCTTGTCTTTAAATAACTGCGTCATTAAAGAAAGAAACACTGCCATGAGTGCCTTCATGCCTGCTATGTTATATAAAACAACCGCACTCTCATCATGGCTTTTCTAAAGTAACGCAAGTTTATCTTACCTTTCTGCATGGCTACTCTTGAAGGTCAAGGCGTCCGAGGTCAGCAAAACGACGGCTACAGCAGGGAGAAGCTGGTGGGCTCTCATGACGAACAGGAGAACAAAAGCGAAGCCGCTTTTGTGCATCGGCTGAGGTGTTAGGGACGTATCGTGAATCTATAGCACGACCTCGATTTCGTCCTGTCTTTGTTCTTCTGACTTGCAATGTCATTACCAGTAGGCTGATGGTCATAAAGGAAGCAGGAACATGGGTAACCTTGATCTGCTTGGACAAAGCGCGGAAATAGAGAGACATCCGGGAAGGATATTTCCTCACTATGTCCCTGCGCATATTGTTAGATGTGGGTTAGCCAAGGGCGATTGCTTTTAACTCAATACCTCAAAGTGGAACATGTACTGAAATTAAAATAAGAAAACACAATATTGCCAGTATACATGTGACGTTAGTTAGTGACGGAAAAACAATAAGGGTGTTGTTGCAAGAGTTTTTCTTTTCTAGATACTAGAAAGTTTGCTTTATAACCCTGTGCTGAAAGAGTTTCGCCCCACCAGTTATTAGAATCCGGAATGTCTTAATTTTGCGTTTTCTGCTTTACGCTTGGTGTAGAAAAATAAAATGCATGTTATATGTTTTGTAGTGAATAAAATGGTTCGAAAATATTCATAACTTTAACAGTTTAAAACCAAATTTGCCTAAATACGCGATTTAGTAAAACAAAAGCGAGTGAATGAATTGTCCACATATATTTGTTTCTGAAAGACATATAGTAATAAGTATCGTTTGTGCAAATGCTTAAAGGGGCACTCAAGTGCTTTTTGGAGAAGCTTGTTTTTGGAAGCATATTGTTTGTTGGGCTTCAGTCAATAAAAATGACCAGTTCTAAATGGCAAGGTGCCCTAGTAAACTCACAGCAATAGAAATACACAGGCACTATATTCTGTTGTGGGGTCCATCCCCTGTCCCCACCACTTCCATAGAATTCGACCAATAGAAATAGTGAATTGCGAAAAGATTGCAAAAGTTATTATTATTGCTCTTTTTAGTCACATGCACATTATATTTTGACAACCACGTCAAATCTTAGGATGTAGGTGACGTAATACAGCTAATATTGTTTGGAAACGAGCGAACTATGTTTTCTCCTTGCCTTGTTACGCGGGAGTGATATGCCCGCTCGGCGACGCGGCTGCGTCGCTCGTCAAGTTGAACTCCGTCGTCTACCGGTTGTCTTCCCGAGGCTCCCACTCCATCCCGTTTTCGACGCAAGGTTCGCAAAGATGCAAATGGTTACGTTGCACCGGGCAAGAAAACGACACCGAGGACCTCCTCCACATTCCTCGTTTCTGCACGGACAACTTCGAGGCATTCGCCAGCGGTGACCGTAGTTGTGGACGCCATCAGTCTGCTGTTCGGGCGCTTCTGCTTCCCATCGCCGACGGGACCGAACGAGGAACCCGCGAAAAAGTCCTCCGGTTAGTGTTTTGGTGATTTTTGTGAGTTTCATGAACGTCGCAGTTGGCAGCAGTCTGCGTGACATACGTGTTCGATACTGAGGGTGTTTTGTTGAAGAGAGAACCGTGTTTTTCGACCCGCGTAAATAAACTACGCATCGTAGAAAGCTGAATATCACCGAGACGCTAGTGGTGGCGACAGAATGCGAAAGTTTGCGAGCATCGTTACCTGAATCAAAAGGATACTAATACTTTATTTGTACTCTGTGGGGGAAGATTCCCCACGCGTACAGGGTCACAAAAGGCAATGCTGCCCATAGCGGAATGGAGCCGATGTCCACCTAAGCCTAATAACGACACGATCTTTTTTTCTTCTAGGACTTAGGTTTTCTCTCGTTTACCACAGACTCTGGTAATTTTGAACATGATCAGCATCCACCAGCTCGCCTGCACACTCATTGTCGTCGTGTTCTGCGGTGCAGTTTATTTACTTGGACCAGAATGCACGGCTTTGTTTTCTCAAAGAGCTGCCACATCTCGCAAGCCACCGGCAGGAATTATTTTTCTCCCGGCCTCCAGGTTCGAGCTTCATAACTGAGAACACGCTTCGTTCGTGAGCTTGAAGCGTGTATGCGCAGCCAAAGCACGGCGGAACGAGCGGAACCCTGTGATGTGCCTGTGCTTGTCGTGCCGGTTTCCACGAGTGGCTCGCGGCCAGTGCGCGAGCCACATGGGACGAGCACAGCGCTCGTCCCGTGTGATTCTTCTACGTCCTCGTCTGTTTTTGCTGTTCCCTACGATGAATTCCCACCAACTCGCCCAACTCTCCATTCTTCTAAGTGTTAGAAACTATCGATCGTCCAAATTATATCATTCAGGCATTGTGAAAAACATTTTAGTATAAAAGCGCTCTTTGCAGGCCCTAGTCTCAGCAGCTGGACTGCTGCATCCTGCAAGGCAGATAGGATCCTGAGGGACTGCACTGCCGAGATGAATCTCCCTGGTCGTGGAGGAGCCAGTACCTTTGGATACTTTCGACTCTGCCGTCCCCTATTGCAGCAGCGAGGTGACATACAACTGCATATTTCCTGCTCCCAGCAGCATGCCAGACTCTGATGCGACATACTCCCCATCCCACTCTGCCAAAGGTTTCAAGAGGTAAGCTATGAGTATGTGTGCCTAGAACTTGCAGGTTTGTCTCATCTTTGCACGCCTTGTGCATTTGTTTACCCTCCCTCTGCATGCGTCCACATGCTTGTGCCCCCTTTAATTTTGCCCAGTGACGGTGCTTGCTTGCTTCGTCATCGTGTATTCCTCGTGCTTTTTATGCTATCCATTGCTTGTGTGCCCGTCCTTGTGTTCCGATGTGCCACAGACAACTATTGAAATGCATGCTCTCCGCATATTTTTTTTATGTCCCTCACGTGTAATACTGCATTGACTTTTCTTTTCATGTGCTGCCACAGAGATCCTGAAGAGGCTACACCTTGGCAAAGCAGCTCACCTGTTGGTCTTTAAGAAATGGGGCTTTCGAGGAGGTAGACTGGAACTGTATAAACCAAACCTGGGCAACCGTGCATGACAACACGAACATTTAACACAATTTCAGTACCATTCAGACTTACAAAGCTAAACATATTAGCTAAACATATTTTCCAGTCTACACTACGGTTTCCCCTCCCATCTGCAACATTGTCTCTTCTCAATTATTCACTGGTTCACAAAGATACAACCTATTGTAATAACCTATCTATTATGCCTGGCTAACCTTTCAGGAAACAAATGAAAATAGTTTTAGCCAAAGCCGAATGATCATGCACAGGTTTGTTCGGACAGTTGAACTTTTGCCAAGCACCAAGGAGCATGCTAGAAGTGCATTTACAAACGGCATTCGCAATAGTAACTGTTACAGATGCCAAGACATGCACACTCATACTCCACGCCCACACATATATGGCCATACCTCGCCTCGGTCGGTTCGCCCGTCTGGTGTACCAATACTCCCGTGCCGATCTGGCACATCTGCAGATGTTGCTCCACCTGGCACCCTGGCCTATGGTGCTCACAGACGATTCCATCGACGACATGTACGAACTATGGTGTGACTTCATGGACGCGATCCTCCGTGAATGTGTTCCACGCTCCTCCGCACAACGCAGGCAGCAAGCCCCCTGGATTACCCGTGACATCATCCAGCTGTCGAGACGAAAGCGACAGCTCTTTCGGAAAGCACGGAAGCGTTCCTGCCCAACTAGCCTTGAAGCGGCAAGGAAAACCCAGAGAGAAATCAAGCGCCTCGCGCACATATCTTAAAACAAGTATGCTTGCGATGTTGCAGCCCGCGCTGCTAAAGAACCTAAACTTTTCTGGGCCTTCGTCAAGTCTCAGCGTAAGTCCTCCTACATCCGACCGAACCTCACCCACAACAACCTGTCCATCACCGATCCAGCTGCAATTGCTGACCTCTTCAACCAGCATTTCTCCTCCGTCTGGTCTCCTGAAAACCCTCTCCCGACACCCGCTGTTGACTCACCTGCAGTAACCAGCTTATCCTCAATCACAATAACCGAAGAAGACGTCACTAGTTCTCTTGCTCTACTCAAGTCCTCACAAAATTCCGGCCCTGATCGCATCCACCCATCCCTCCTAAAGCTCTCCTCTCCTACCCTCACACCAATCCTGACCGCTATGTTTAAAAAAAATTGTAGACTCTGGCTCCGTCCCATCTGCATGGAAGCATTCCCTTATTACACCTGTCCTCAAAAGAAGCGACCTCAGCACCAACCTGACAGACTCTTACCGCCCAATTGCCTCCACATCAGCTGTGTGCAGGACCCTGGAAAGGATTGTGAACAAGAAGATCCTACAATACTTAGAGGCCAACAGCATACTATGCAAGGCGCAGCACGGCTTCAGGCAAGGGCGTAGCTGCGAGACAGCCTTAGCTGTTGCTGTTCACACCATCAGCTCATCCACTGACGATCGTATCCCATGCGAGCTAATCCAGTTAGATTTCTCCAAAGCTTTCGATCGGATCAGCCATGCGCTCCTGCGTAGCAAACTTCAGAACGCTGGAATCCAAGGAACCCTCCTGCACTGAATACATGACCTTGTCTCAGGTAGAACCCAGCGAGTGGTCTTCCACGGATCAACATCCTCCCCCAGCACTGTGCTCTCTGGCGTCCCCCAGGGCAGCGTACTTGGACCAACACTTTTCTCCATTTACATCAACGATCTGACGACCAGTCTCAGCACAAAAACAATTCTGTACGCCGACGACCTCACACTGATCCAACCTCTGAAAACCACCGACGCCTACAAAAGGCTCCAGGACAACTTAGACCTCTGCCACAGCTGGTCACAAGTTAATTGCTTGCCCCTCAACTGTGCCAAGAGTGTTTGCTTGACCATCTCTCACACAGTCAAGAAACAAACTGAACCCCCAGCCCTCAACTTAGGTGGCACCCCCATACCCCGTGTGTCCCACACTAAATTGCTTGGTATCACCCTCGACAACAAACTGAATTTCCACCGTCACGTCTGCGAGGTGGCATCCAAAGCCAGGCGTACACTGGGTTTCATAACCCACATAACACGCCAACTACAACCTGATGCATTCAAAAGTCTCTATACTGCCCTCGTCCTACCCCAACTTGAGTATTGCTGTGCCATCTGGGGCCCACACCAGCAATCACGCCAAGGTCCTTTTGAGAGCATACAGCGTAGAGCTGCTTATACGCTTTACCGCCGCAGCACCCCAAGATCCGAGCTCCTCACTTATCGGGACGCTCCTACCGACACCCTTCTTCGGAGTGCTAACTGGCGGACACTCTAACACCGAAGAGACGTCGCCTCCATCAGACTGTTCTGCCGCATCATGGGAACAGACGACCTGGACTGCCCCAACACGCCGCGCATCAACAAGCGTACAGGTCGCCTGCAGCCACTCCTGACACGTACGCTTCGCCACAGAAGGATTTGCCTTCTACAAGGAGCTGAGCTGTGGATGGCCCTGCCCCCGGAGCTGACAACAGTGATCCCCAATGACAGAGACTCCATAAAGGAACTATGCCAGCTAATATCCAGAGAGGATGGGTGGCACCTGTGACATGCTCTATCCAGCTCAGCATGTCTCCCTTAGCTGCCGCCACTCTTTAGATCTCCCCCTTGACTCCCTTCTATTTTATTTTGTAAATAGATCAAATTGCCTCCAGGTGGGCGACGAGGGCACACAGTGTGCATGGGCTTCCTGCCTTTCCTTGTCGCCTGCACGCCTGAAGGTCTACTCACGTGTGCAATAAACCACTATTGAACTATTGAACTATTGAACTATTGAACTATTTGCCTATGTCCCCACTATTCTCCTTTGTGCCTTGGCAAAAAAGTTTGATTTTAACCTCTGAAAGGAATGTCAGTTATTCATTTACTGGGTAACTCGTATGTCCATTGAAGGAGCAAGAGCAAGCCTTGTTCCTAAACAGTGTAGTGTACGAGCCTTCCCAGCCAATGTGGCTCTGCGAACAAAGCCCTTGACTAAGATTTACATGCAACATAATCTGTCGGCACTCGTGGTTTGGCCAGTCTTTCTCTCTGTCTGTATCTAGTCGTGATGGACCGAATCTGCCGAACTTCAGATTCAGATATGCCAAACTGTTAAAAAAAGTTTGGCGAAAATTCGTTAAAAATTTGGCAAATGTTAGCGCACGCGCGAGATGCGACGGAGCCATGGATTGCAAACGGACGCAGTGCGGTTAACATCGGGCAGTGTATTACTACCAGCGGTTGCAGCAAGGTGTGGAGTAAACGACATGGTAACTGTGTGTTTGTCAGCCTTTGTGAGTGTGGTTCTCTTCAATAATTTTTTTGCCTCAAGAATAACAACAATAATTTGCGATAAGCTGCAAGCCACATAAGAATGTAATTAAAAAAAAAATTGCCAGAGCAGCATTATGCAGCAGACAATGTGGCGCAGTGGAGGACGATCGTTCAGAAGCAGTTACATGCATTGATGGTCTCTCACGCTGTTCAAAAAACGCGCACAAAAATTGTTGCACCGTTTACGTGACCCGCTCCGGCCAACCCAAAAAGTTTATCTCCGCTGCGTAAAAAAATTGTCTGCTTCAAATGCCATTGCCTTGGAAATTGCCTTCTCAAAATTTTTACATGCATCCATAATTACGAAAACTTTGATAAAGTGTTTCGTGCTTTACGAACCTCACGACAGACTAGTTTCGAAAAGTGTGAACTCTGTGTTTATTTTTAAATCAACATTGCTGCGTCGATCACCATGTGTTCTCCCATAAATCGGGCGCCTCCTGGAACCGCGAGTACCACGTGACTCGCGCCGAGCTGCTCTGTCGGCCATGTTGTCGGTAAAACGCGCGGATTCAAAGGATTGTGTTGTTCTCCTCTTCGGAGCTATATAGTGCTGTGATCGCTACTGCCCAACCTCGGTGTCGCACTACTTCTGCAAAACGTCACTGTAAAATTGCCAGTAAACTTGCAAAAATGACACCTATCTTGCAGAATATTGCCTTATTTAGTAATAACTTTGTCAATATGCATTTAAAAAAAGAAACCTCAACCTTTTTTGTCTGAAATACAAAATATCAACTTTTAGGTTTGGCAACAAAATATTGTTACCGAATGTTTAAAAAAGATCGGCGAAAATTCGGATTTGTTAAATCCTAAGATTCGGCACCGAATTTTGGATTCGGCAAAAGTTTGGCCCTTACTAGCATCTAGTCTTGCTGTTTCAGGATAATCTGCAATTCACAAAATTCTTCTAGTCACCCAAAACAAACAATCTTAAAAAAATGTGCTTTCTCTTGGAGGTCGTGGGAATCTCGAACAGCTATGAATGGGCAATATGCAAAATAGCAGTGTCCCTAGTGGTTCAGGTGCACTCTGGGAGCGGGAGACTGTCAACGGGTAGTTTCGGTTTCACTGGGTCGTGCATCTGTTGTGCTATTGTCTCCGCATCACCATTGCTCATGTTGTTGTGGATGCTCCACACTTGCGCACGATGCAGTAAGTACCCTTTGCTTCTCGTTGCTACATATCGGTTGCAGCGAATAACGAAACAATTAGGATTTTTTCTGACACGGGGACGAGCAAAAACGCCATAACGGTGAAGTCCAGTGAATGCAGATCGACGAATGCCGAACGTTGTGCCAGCTCACCACGTGCATTTGTTTGCAACCTTGAGAACAGCCACTGAGACTAGTACTCTGTTTCTATAACACCATTGTTTCCGCGGCCAATTTTTACACAACAACGTAGAAAAGGGCGCAAGTTTGCGCTTGAACGTTCTCGTACAGCGAGCTTCGTCATGTATTGTGTTAGCCCAATTGCAAATAGCGATTGGCGAAGCAAGGGTGTTATAAAATGAGTGCTAGTCTAAGTGGATGTTTTCGAGGTGGCAAACAAATGCACGCAGCAAGCTGGCACGGCATTCGGCGTACGTCGCTCTACGTTCACTTCACTTCACCGTTGGAACGTTCTCGCTCAAAACCCGTGCCAGCAAAATTAATTGTTTCATTACTCGCTGTGTCAGATTTGTAGCAACGAGAAGAAAAGGGTACTTAGTGCATCGTTCACAAGTGTGGAGCAATCCACGACGACGTGAGCAATGGCAATGTGGAGACGATAGCAGACGACAGATTCACAACTCGGCGAAACCGAAAACTTCTTATTGACAGTCTCCTGCTCCCAGAGTGCACCTGAACCGCTAGGGGCGCTGCTATTTTACTTATTGCCCAGTGGCTCCAATAGCTCGTAGCGTCCGCTGCAGTCAGTTGTAAGGTGAAACGGAGTATGGAAATATTTGCACAGAAGCGCCGCGAAGATTCCAGCCAACAAAACCCCCGAGTGTTCTTGGTGAAAAGTTATGCAAATGGATTACGACTTTGAATTGGGCAATTAGTAAGTTGTCACTTGGCTCTAACGGCTAACAATACATTTGTGTGAAGACCGACCATTGGACAATGCATTGTTTACTTTTGTGTTGAGAAAAAACATGGTTCTATACCCAGTTTAACAAAAACACTTTTATTCAGTCGCAGCGATCAGGGCACAGGAACCCGGAAAATGTGTCGCTGGCGATCGGTCCCTAATCGTTCTCACCATGCAGGAGGGCAGTGGTCGCCTCTTGCTCTGCCCCAGTCGCAGTCACAACCACAGCATCCACTGCCTATAGGCAGCGTACCAGAAGCACCTGAAACATCATCCATTGATTGAATGTAAGAAAAAAAACACCACATTAATTAACCACAGTAACTGAAGCAATGACCACACTGATCAGATGTAAGAAGCAATACTCTATACTCTCAAGTGTACACGTCTTGTGTTCGTTTCCCTGGGAAACCAATAATATATTATGCTGCTTTTGTTTCCTTTCGCTGAGCATGTGATGCATCTGCCAACGAACAGCTAGTCGGTACAACAGACTAAACACTGCGTAGAAGTGAGCTTGTACTGTATGCCAAGCACAGCACAGATGTCGAGACAACCTTGCTCCGGAAGTATGATCCACCATGAGCTCTGCAAGAAAGCCGAATATGGTAAGGATGGCGAGAAGGCGATCCCATATTTTTTGCGAAAGAAGCTTCTGTAAAGGGAACAATTCAACCAATTTCGTGAAGTGATCAGTCACGACAGGAAGATACTGATTACTGTACGGATTATGAGGAAACGATCCCATTACGGGTCGCAGGCAACAATCTGCCAAGGAGAGTGGCTTACGATTGGTTGCATAAATCCTGGTAGGTGACCTTCGTGTGGCTTTGACTTCTGACATCCTGGACAAGTGTGAGCATACTTCAGTATATCCTGCCTGATTCCTGATCAAGTCTCGACATGGCACAACTTATTGCAAGTCATACTGCTGCTGCTGTGACCTGATGAGGCTGAATCATGGAAGTGACTGATGAACGGCGTTCAAAGTTTCACCATCCTGAAAGGCGAGCCATGGGCGGCATCGTCTGCTTGAAAAATGTAGCTGAGAAAAAGTCCATTCTCTCTCAGCAAGTATGAGTCGTACCTATCGTTGCTCTCGGTGCGGCCTACCCTTTGTTCTGCAAGCTTCTCGCACACCCGTAGACGGAGTTTCTCCTCCTACTGTGCCTTGCAAAGTTCTCTAATCACAAACGTCCCCCATTCTGACTGATGTGTCGGCCACAATGCCAGTTATTCCCACCAATGCATGTTAGTCCTGAGTGGGAAGGACCTGCAAAGGAGCACACGAGAGCACATCTGCCGCAACAAAATTCCTTTCTTGTATGTAGTGGCTTAGTTGTATGCCTGTAATGTCGGAGCTCATTGTGCGAGACGTCCGACTGGATTCCGCAAATTATTCGGCCAGGAAAACACTTGATTGGTCTGGATCTGAAAGTATGTGCCATTGAAATACATGTTAAATTTTTTTGAGGGCAAAAATAATGGCGACACTCCTTTGCCATTGCGTAATAGTAGTAGTGTTTGGCCGCTGTCGGCATGCGGCTGGTGAAGGCAACTGGCCGAAGAACACCGTTGTGTTCCTGAAGCAGGACTGCACCAAGGCCAGAGTCGCTGGCATCAGTCTGAACAACAAACAGTTTAAAGAGGCCCGGAAACTAACGAAGCGAAGTCGGTGATTGCCTTCAAGAGCCGAGGGAAAGCGTCTTGTTACTTTTGTCTCCAATGCCAATTTTCTCCTCTGCACAAAAGCAAATGCAAAGGGTTAGCTATCTTGGCACAGTGTGGGACAAGTTGGCAATAACATCCAATCAATCCTAGAAAGCATTGCAAGCTCTTGACGTCTTGCGGCTGCGGGCAATCGGTTATCGCGCACATCTTGTCCCGATTGGGGTGAAAAACTCGGGTTAACAACAGCAAAGCCAAGAAGGTTCATTTTATTTTCAGGGTGAACTGTCAAGTTGGCAGACTGTATCTGCTCGAGGACAATCCTAAGATGTTCAAGGTATTTTTTGAAAGATTGGGGAAAATGACGTCATTCATATACGCCATCACGAACTTGCTCTTTGTATCATCGAC
Source organism: Ixodes persulcatus (assembly GCA_013358835.2). Lineage (NCBI taxonomy): Eukaryota > Metazoa > Arthropoda > Arachnida > Ixodida > Ixodidae > Ixodes > Ixodes persulcatus. Next base: position 93,828 of record JABSTQ010010121.1, read on the forward strand.
ACCAATGTCCATTCTATGTTGAAAGGTATCGGGCAAATTTGATAGGCTCGAACACTCCCTTGTGATAGGTGAAAGCGGTTGTCGAAACCTCCTCTGGGTCTATCTTGATTATCCTCGACTGCAGTCAAGCGTTGTGAACACTTTCGTGTTGTCGATCGCGTGCATGATCGATTCGATCAAGGGAAACTGGTACGAATCTCTCACCGTTGCAGCATTGAGGCTGCGACGGGAGAAGCCCAACGACTCTGGGAGTTGCAAACAGCTCCGGTGTCGATCGACTCCTGTAGTGCTGCATTCAGGAGAGCTCGTACATGGATGATGAGGGGCTTTGGGTTGCACCGCAGTTGGTCGAGCGTCGCCAGTCTCGATTCGATGCAGCAGCACATCAGTCTTTCCCGGAACTTCCGTGTAGTACATTGGTGGAAATGGCTGCAAGATGCTCTCTAGCTGTTGTTTTTGTTTCCTGGACGCTGGACGCACCTGCAGGGCGTCTCAGACACCGGCAGGAAAGGCTGGCGCAGGCTTTGTTGTACAGAGAGCCGGGAGAGTTGCGCTGGTAATGCAATCCTCTCGCCTGGTGAAGGGGGTCACATCCAGCTGAATGTCCATCCAGCCAATAGCCGCCAACATCAAAGTCGAGCAAACGTTTTTCGCCTGCAATAAAATCTCCACCAAAAGGTAATTGGCACGTTCAATCTTGGCAGATAAAGAAAATGCTAGCGTGCCTCTTCATCGAATAAAATGCCGAGCCTTGCAGCGCACTGCAGAAGTGTATTTTAGGAACAAAGCGGTTCTTTTTTGTTTTGCACAGCTCAAAAAAGTCTCCAATAAGCAAACTTTCTGTTCCGTTATCAAGAAGGGCAGCAAAGGGAACAGCAAGTAGACAAAGTGTCATGTCAGGCTCGATGCATTTATCTGTAGGTCGTATGCGACACAGGACGAGAGAAGTGCTGGCGACTCGCTGATCCCGAGGCTGGAACTCGCTGCCGCCAGCTTGGGCCGGCGGCAGCAAGATCTCCAAGTTAAGCGTCGCGGGCCCTGTTGGTTTCCCTGGTTCCTCTGGCCCCGGCACCACCAGTGCAGACATTGGCTGCGAGAATGGTCACGCTGTCCGTAGTTGTAGCAGGAACTGGGCTGCCAACAGTCTTCTACCGCTCTATTTCCCATGTTACCCCAGTCTCTCCAACACTGGCCGCTGCCTCTCAACTCCACTGGTTCATTCCCCCATTGCCAGCCACCTTTCGGCCCAAGCTGGGGCATTTGTTGGCCGTTCAATGATCTCAAAGACGGTTAGGCAGCCGGCCTTTGCCGGGGGGGGGGGGGGGGGGGGGGACTGCAGCCGGCCGCTTGAGAAGGTCTGCAGCACCTGCGGCAAAATTTCGCTCTGGTGCGGGCCCCCGGGGGAGGGGGGGCAATCCCAGCTGCCTGGGGCTTCCCTGGATTAGGAAATTAGATTCTTGACGACCCAGCTTGTTGTGAAAACATTGGACCTCCCGACGGCAGTCAAGGGGGTTCAGGGCGAGGGGCAAGTAGGCGAGGTTGGCACAGACCCTTTCAGGAAGGTGTCGAGTCGGAGTTGCTCGTTCTTGGTCGACGCATGTGGAGAGTACCCATGCACAGGACGGCTCGGAGGCTTCTGCAGCTGGGGGCAGGAGGCCTGTAGTCCACGCAAGCCGCGATGGTTTCCTACACGAGGTCTTCAATGGTGTCGTAGTTGACGATACATGAAGATACATGTTGTAACAGGGGTGACTGACGAACAATGCGAGTAACCCTTTCGGACTCGAGAGCAGCTTGCACTGCTCGGTTGAGCAGTTCCTGCATGACCCTAATATACTACACAAGGCCTTCTTCTGGGTTCTGTGTGCGACACTCGATTTCCCGCTGGACTCGTACCCCGGTGCCAGGAACTCCTCTCGGAAGCTGCGGCGGGACGCCTCAAGAGATGGAAATAGAATGACTAATACCCGTGCCACATGGGCAACTCGAATGCCATTTACAAATAATGACATTCGTGTGATTGACGAATCGGCTTGCGATTTGTCGCGCGTGGAACGCCCCATGCTCGGAATGTCGCGCGCTGATTGGCCGATCGTTCAAATATCATTCGTTGTAAATGGCAGTCGAGTTGCCCGTGTGGCACGGGTATAAGTCTATACGCACGACATCGTGCACCTTGACCGGAAGTGGCTATACGCACGACGCGGAGAGCTCTCGCTGGACAGAGCGTGTATCACTGGGAGCTCGTTAACCCCACCCCCCTGCGTTCACGTCGCCTTGCTGCGACAATATGCGGCTGCTAATTACAAAACTACCGTATTTACTCGAGTACTAGCCGCACTGTTTACGAAGAAAACCCGAGGGTTCGCTTTTCCGCGGAGCACGCAGTTTGCCAATCACCGCGATCGACAGCATGATTCCAGCTGTTTACAAGATAGAGATAATGTTTTCGTGCGAAGATACCATCTGTGAAGATTGCATTTGTATGGAGAATCGTGTTCTCGATCTGGTTATTCACTATGTTATTTATGCGCAATGCAATGATTGGCTGTATATGTGTTCTGTGGGAAAGTAGATGGAAGGGCCTTGTTCATAAATAGTGCAGCTATTACTCAAGTAAATACAGTATTTGCCATTTGCCCCCCCCCCCCCCCCCCCCCCCTTTGCGGCGTCCAGCCGGCAACCAAAGCTCCGCTGTCCCCCATGCACCTCCGGAAAAGGAGGGATTATACCATTTAGTTGCGCGACGTTTCGTCGAAAACATTAATTCTTTCACTGTTAATCATAGAAAAGAAATGTAAATATTGCCAAATGCCTCAACAAAACAAAATGTTTGAGAAAAAAAGAAAAAAGGTAAACCCACAAGGGGGGTCGAACCCTGGTCTGCTGCGTACGAGGCAGACACGTTACTACTATGCTACTTTACAGCTTCGGAAATTTAGTTTTATACGAGAACCAAAACGTTTCGCGCCGTGCGTATAGCCCTTTCTGGTCGAGGTGCAGTCAATTAGAATCTGCAACACCCACCATCGTCTCGCACTCGCCGGCAAGGCAAGGGGGAAGATCCGCTTCAGCACGTAGGCATCCGAGGCGCTACGCGTCCGAGGCGCTGGACGCTCTTGCGTAGACGCCCAGCACCGCCACGAAGTCGGCGACGGACTTGCGGTCGTCGAGCCCCTCGGGCTCGCGTTGCCGCTGGCCGCCGGTCCCGCCCGTGACGGCTGCTAAATGCTCCGTCACCAACTCGAGGGCGGTAGACATACGGTCATTGAGGGCCAGGATCTCAACCGACGACGGACCGGAGCCCAACTCCGACTCCGTGTCGCTGGAGGAGTCCTCATCCTCGGCTCGCAGCTTGGGAGTCATGGGCAAGAAAACGAAAACGCACGGCAAACAAGACAAAAAGAAAAAGAAACAGAAACGTGAAGCGAACATTAAAAAAAAAAATTGATCGCTAAGTGTTTTCTATTGAAAGGTATCCCGTGCGGACGTGCGGCAAGAAAAACGAGCGCCGATGATTGGAACGGTGTCGATGCCGATCGCAAGTTTCACGATCGGTAAATCGTACTCACTTGTTCCTTGTCGCCCCGCATTTTCTTCTGCCCATAGAGGCGTCTATTGTGTAAAGCGAGTCGTAGCACACCCGTGCTGAGGCACAGCGAGTCGAAATCCAAGTGGCTCGTCACGCAGCGCGCCGGCCCTGCTGCTTGCGTACGGCGGCAGGGTACACCCGGCGGCAGACAACCTGACGAAGATCTCCATCGGCATGCAGCAACCGCATTGGCACCTTAAAACAGAAAACCGGCATCAACAATACATGCGAGTTTTACAATAAAGAGCGTATCACCTATCAGTCTGTGTTGCGGAGCCGCTCGGTTCCGTCGCCGAGTGCGTTCTTCTCTTTTGTATCCGGAGTCCGGTGTCGATGCCGAAGACGCTTCGCTGGCTTTCCAGCGCCGTGGAATGCCGTCGTCATCGTTTGCGGCGCGTTCGAGGCGTCGGCGTCGCGCGTAGAAGTGGCGTCGTACGGGATGAACCTGATATCTGCCGTCCGCCGAAGAATTTCCATACGACGACACTGACGACACCACATTCGATGAACGTTTTAAAATGAGTCCGTCGAATACGCACACATTCGAAAATATCAGTCCGCCGAATACGCGCACATTTCAAAATCAGTCCGCCGAGTACGCGCGCATTTCAAAATCAGTGCGCCGGGACTCGTGATTGGCTGGCGCACGCCCTTCCCTGCTGCCTTCCCGTCCGACAGCGCCCCTGACGGCGTGCGCCTAGGCGCAGAACAGCGATCTTTGATTGGATTTTTAATAGGAAAATCGGCCGCCCTTGAATGTAATTTTAGGATTTTTGGGATGCTTAGAGCCCGTGGATTGCGTTATGACAATAAATAGACGATCTCAAAATCCACTTGAGTGCCCCTTTAAGGGATGACACTTTGTCGCTTATTGTGCGGTCGAGCCCCGGCTACTTTCTTGTTATGATGACTGAGTGCTAGGATGCCTTTTTTTTTTGCTGCTTCAGCTTTGTGGTGATGTTGAACTAAGTCTCGGAAGTAATACGCTGCAGCAAATTTTAGAAGGGCAAAGCAAAATAGCGGGAGATATTGCTCAACTGAGAAACCATTTTGGCACCCTAGCAACACGCTTGGGAGTGATCGAGGAGTCGACTTCCCGTTTGATTGAGCTAGTTGAAAAGTTCAATAGCTCGCAGAACAAAGTATCATAATTAGAATTGTGCCTGCAAAAACTGAAAAAAAGAGGAGATCTAGAAACCAGAAGAAGATGCAAAAACTTTATGGTTTATGGAATCCGGGAGATGGACAACGAGACCGAAGACAATTTAATTAACAGTGTGGTCAATGAAGTGTTCTCCAATAGGTTAGCAGCTCATGTTAAAAGTGTCGAAATAGTTTATAGACTTTGTACATGATCTTCTAACCGAATGCGTCCTGTTATCCTCAAATTTGGTAACTTCTTGAAAAAAAAAACAAAAAAAAAACGAAGTACTCAGAAATCTTCGGAAGTTAAAAGGATCAACCATTTTTAATAACGAGGACTTTTACCTTTACACGTAAGGAGCGCACGGAAAACCCTGTGGGACAGTGCTATGGACAATAGAGATAAGGGGAAGAGGGAAAGATTATTGTACGACAAATTAAAGACCGCGGACGTAATGTACGTCTGGGATGAAGAGAAGAATGAGAGTACAATGGGAGGGGGGGGGGGGGGGGGGGGCGCTTGCCCCATACCCTCCGGGCAGTCCAGTTTGGTGTGACACGTTGCGCCATCTAGCTCAAAATATTTGCAACACTGAGAAGGCCCTTTCGCCAGCCTGCTTGCTCGTGGGGCTGTTCACGCGTCAATTTGAAGGTGTTGATTCATGCGTTTTTGGTCTTTTATTCTTGACATTGCTATCGGATGTCGCAGAAGAGCAAACGCCGAAGCTGTAGGCACTGTTGCGTACCGGACTGTCGCAACCCTGGAAGCTTAGCAGACGTGAAGCTCCGCAGGTTTCCGTCGAAATCGTGGAAAATACAACGCCGTCGGAGATGAATAAATGCCGTAAAGTGTGTAAAATAAGCATTCCGTTCACATTGCCTGACTTGAGATGAATTTCTAAATGTGCTATTTGACTCGATATTTGGAATGAATGCGCTCGAAGCCCGGCGTTGTCTTTGGATTCGATGCGATGACTCTAGAATCAGATCAGTCCTTTGGCACTCTCATTGCTGTCTGCTCCGCGGACACATCTTGATCGAACGACGTTTTGTGGACGCTTGATCGTAGTTACCGAAAACCGAAGTAAGCGTTTTCTCCGCTTCGCCGATTGCAGAACGAACTGTCGTCTACGCCTTTAGCATGACCGCGTAGCTGCCCAAGACGGTTGCTCTATTTCGACCCGTGTCTATGCGGTCCTAACTTCATCCCTGTTGCGAGAAAAGTCTACCCAAGAAATAATGAAAAAAAAAAATGTACTTACCCCACGAGAAAAGGTTATCCATGCGGCGTTTATTTCTGTTCTATGTAAAAGTGAACAGCATATTCAATCGACGAGAACGAGCATCAGCTTGCGCCGAGCAACTACGTACGACACCGTCCAAACTACAGCCAGCTTGCACGAAAAAGACATTCCTCGGACACCACAATCGTCTTCAACACGGCGACGAGGGGACTGGAAACAAGCTGATCACCAAAATGAGGTCAGCTATTCATGCGGGAAGAATTCACTTTGAAAAAAAAAGGTGGGTAAGGATGAGAGGGAAGGGGGGGTGGGGCGTTTTAGTTCCGCTTTTGCAGTGCGCTTTTGTAGAGGAGGGAAGCTTGACAAAATCTTCGCTTTTGTTATCTTGAAACGCGCGCAAACGTAAAAAACAAACAAAAAAACTGTTTTTGATTTTTTTTGCTTTTACTTTATTTGGCCGTAATATTACGACGTTAAATTTTGTTCTGCTAGCTCCCGTTTGGGGTTGTATCCACCTATCAAGGAAGGCACTCACTACAACTCCCTAATGCTAGAACTACACAACCACACACGGATGCACATTTATATATTTAACGTTTGATAGATTCTTAAAACAGTCGGCAGTGTAACGCGCGACAAAACAACGCTCGGAGTTGGTAATAAGGTTATCTCGCAAGGGTATGCCGGCGGCGCTGCCGACTTTAGCCGTCCCAGTATTGCCTCATTTGGCCACGGTGGCGCTGATGACCAACCGACGGTGGCGCTCTCTGGAACCCTGCCCAGAGCCTATACGAGCAGCAACATTACGCTAGGAAATGACGAGTCATGTCGAACGACGATAAAGATTTTGTAGTTCTCAATGTGAATGCCTGAAGTGGGGTAAATCAAGTCGTTGATTTAGAACAACTCTTGATTCAACATAATCCGAATGCTGTGATTATCACTGAAACGTGCCTAAACCCATCAGTTTTAAATTATGAAATCATCCCACCGTAAATAAACTTTATAGAAAGGATCGGAAAAGTAAAGGGGGCGGCGTCGCCATAGTTATCAAGGATTTTTTAGATTGTACAAAATTAGAAGGCGCCCCTGATATAGAAAATAAATGGTGCAAGATTATATTCGGCCATGTTGAATACATTTTTGGCGCTGTTTATCGGTCACTCGGAATGGGATTAAAATTTGTGAATAAGCTGAATGCCTTTCTAGATAAGCTCCGCGCGCACTCTCGTAAAGTTATTATTGCCGGCAATTTTAATCTTGCTGATATCGATTGGGATGGCACGGTTCCGACCTCTCGTGAGACTTTGGTTTCTTCCGCACTACTCGAAATGTTTTTTTCGCACAATCTGACCAAGTTGTAAAAGAACCCACAAGAATTCAAGGTTCGTCCAGTTCGCGTCTGAATTTGTTTCTTGTTTCTGACAACTTGCTATCAACCGCTTATGAGTGTAGCGTGTTGTCCGGTATCTCTGATCATTGCATGGTCCTTTTATCTCTTCCAAACTTAACAACCCCTTTATAGAAAGTTTACATATAGCCTATACAAGGATTTCAATCAGGCCGACGATGACGCCATCCTGGACGAACTACTTTTGGCACAAAGAGCTCTCCAGAAAATGGCTGATACTCCAGCAATTTCGGTCAATGACTTGTGGCTTTGCTTTAAGAAGTTATAACTAAATGTATGACTAAGTATATACACACTAGGTCAAAAACGAAGGCAACGCACAGTTCCTAAATAAAAAAAGATATTATTCATAAAAACAAAAATTACGATGCCAGGTTCGAATTTGCTGAATTGCCACTACCAGTGAGCTTAAAGAACTCAGGTTGCTTAGTCAGAATCTTAAAACGTCAATTAAAACGCGAAACACAGATATTATAACCAAACGATGCCGGCGTTTTTAAACTCGTCTCCCCGAAAAGTTTGCCGGCAAGTTCACCAACTAAAGAGGGTGTAAAAAACTTTATATCGATGGACACACGATCGAAGATAACTATGAAATAGCAAACTGTGTGATGCCATCCTGATAACGCGCCAATGGGCCGATTCCTCGCCAACTGTTATCACTGGTCATATGACCCGAATCATCTGTATATATTCACGGTTGTTTGAATAAACGGGGCTGTTTTGCTCACCCACGATGGCTTGTCTGACATGAATTCAGAAGTGGGGCGGATTCCGACCGGCTCCGACGGAATGCCGCTAACGACGAGTACGAGCCCTAAAGCAGCAACCGAAGCAGCGTCGACCTCGCCAACACAGCAGCAGCCGGCGTCACGTCGACATGGCAGGACTCAAGCCTCCGAAGCCGTTCGACTTTAACGCCGCTGACTGGCCCGCCTGGATAGACGAGTTCGACGACTACAGATTCGCATCGGGCCTGCACGAGAAACCTGAGGAAATTCAAGTAAAACTCTTCCTTATACGATGGGCCGGAACTCGCGAGAAATTCTGCGTTCGGTAGGCGTAAAAGACGAAGAATTCAAGAAGTTCGACCTAATAAAGTCAAGGTTAGACGGATACTTCGTTCACACCAAGAGCACGGTGTACGAGAGCGCTCGTTTCAACCAACGCCGACAGCAACTGGGAGAAACGGTAGACCAATTTGCGACCGAGCTACACAGGCTAGCAGAGCGCTGCGAGTTTAAGGACATGAAAGCACGTCTTATCAGAGATCCATTCGTAGTCGGTCTTTTCTACCAACCTCTCTCAGAAGAGCTTCAAATTGATCCAAAGCTGACGTAGCACATAGCTCTATCAAAAGCTCGGACAAGCGAAACAGTAAAAAAAAAACAAAAAAAACAAGCCGAACTAGCAGGGCAAGAGTCCGCAAGCCCTGGAGCATACGTTTCGGCCGTGAAACAGAAAAAGACCGCCGGAAAGAGCGAAGCCTCAACCAGTTGAAGGACTGTAAACAGCAAGAAGTGCAGTTGTTGCGCTGGTCCTCTACATCCCAGGACAAGTTGTCCCGCCCAACGAGAAAAATGCTGCTTTTGTCAAAAGTTCGGACATTTCGAAAAAGCATGTCGCATCAAAAAAACGCGACGGCAAGAAACTCGACGGCATTGCCGCACCCGATAACGAGCATTTCTTGGGCCCGCTCGAGCAGTCGAAGAACACGTTATCTGCGCTCTTCGTGACTGTGCAGATAAATGGTCAGGAACTTCGAATGAAAGTTGATACGGGAGCTGAGGGGACTGTAGTCAGCGATAATTTTCCAGGCGTTCCACGCTCGCTAGACGAAGCAGAAAGTCGTCGAGGGCCAAGCGATGCAAGAACTTGCACCGTTGGCAAGTTCCACGCGAACGTCACCTGGAAAGATAACTGCTCAGGACAGGCTATCTACGTCGTCCGCAATCCGCGAACTCCCCTTCTTGGGTTCCCAGTGGTCATTGCCTTGGGCATCGTTCGATTCTTGGACGAAATAGAGAGCGCCAAAGCCGTCGAAGCCAAGTGTCCCAAACTGTTCAAAGGTACGGGATCCCTGGCTGGTGAACACATGATACTCTTAGTACCGGATGCCGTCCCGTACGCGGTGTCTACTCCTCGTCGGATTCCCATACCGATGAAAGGAGCAGTAAAGAAAGAGCTAGACAAGCTAGAGCTCGAAGGAATGTTTCGAAAGGTTGAAGAACCAACAGAGTGTTGCGCCCCAATCGTGCCAGTACAGAAACCTTCAGGTGACGTCAGAATCTGTGTCGACCTGACCCACCTAAACATGTTTGTATGGCGGGAACATCACCAGCTTCCAACGGTATAATAAATCATGGGCAGCTTCCAAGAACCCCGTGTCTTTTCCAAACTGGATGCCAGTTCTGGATTCTACCAGATATACCTTTAGAAATCATGTCAAGAGCTTAGCACTTTCATAACGCCGTATGGAAGGTATTACTACCGGAGACTACCTTTCGGCGTGACTTCGGCACCAGAAATTTCCAAAGAAAATTCACGCAAGTGTTGGAAGGCTTACCAGGCGTCCTGAACTACATGGATGATGTATTGGTGTACAGAGCGAACAAGACTGAACACGACAGTCGCCTGCACAAGGTACTGGAGAGGATACATCAGAAAGGCGCGACCCTAAGCAAAGAAAAATGCAGCTTCTCTGTCGGGAGAGTATCGTTCCTGGGAATGATCTTCGACGCCAGTGGAGTAAGACCTGATCCCGAGAAAGTTCAAGCCATCAAAGAGCTCCCCCGGCCTCAAAATACCGTCGAAGTTCGTTTTCTCCTGGGTATGGTTAACCACATTACATGATTCCTCCTAGATGTAGCATCTACCACAGCGCCTCTTCGCAGCCTTCCATGCATAGATAACGGCTAGCCATGGGGTCCTCAGCAAGAACAAGCACTCGTCAAAATCAAGGACACCTTAAGCTCGGAAAGGTGCCTTGCGCGGTACAATTTAAGCTACATAACAATCGTCTCTGCAGACGCCTCGTCGTACGGCCTCGGCGCCATACTGCTTCAAGATCAGCCATCCGGGGAGCGACGTCCGGTTGCATGCGCCTCCAGGTCGCTGCCGAAGAAGGAACAGAGGTACTCTCAGATAGAGAAAGAAGCCCTTGCTCTAACATGGGCTGCAGAACGCTTTGACGAGTTTCTGCGAGGTCTGACGTTTTTGTTCACGAACGATCATAAATCTCTACTTCCGTTGCTGGGTCGCGACCCACTCGACTCCCTACCCCCAAGAATTTAAAGGTTCCGAATGCGCCTGATGAGTTGTACAACTATTTCCACGGCAGACACACTGTCACGAGCAAGAAGCAACAGTTTGGCACCGTCACAGGGAATGCTCTCGCAGGAGGACGTCTCGGAACACGTTAACGCCATCATCCGGGTACTGCCAGCATCCGACAGTCTTATAGACCGAATACGTGTGGGGAAGAAGAGTGACCAGGAGTGCTCATTGTTGCTACAAGCCTGCCGACAAGGGTGGCCAGACAAACACAAGCTACCATCGGTCCTCGGTCAGTACTGGGCACAGCGTGGCAATGTTACAGTTTGCAACGACTTGCTCTAAAGGATACCAGACTTGTCATTCCAAGAAGCCTACGGAAGGAAATGCTTCAAAGGCTCCATGAAGGCCATCAAGGCATTGTTCGCTGCCGAGAAAAAGTCAAAGAATTTGTCTGGTGGCCGGGACTCAGGAAATATATAGCTAGAGTTTTGTCCGAATGCCAAGAATGCGCCACTGAACGCGTGCAATTCTCGGAACCGATGATCTCATCCGAAACACCAGAACTACCATGGGAGAAAATAGGAGTTGATTTATTTGAACTAAAAGGAGCGGTAAACGTTGTTGTTGTCGATTTTCACTCCAGGTACCCGGAGATGGTGTTGCTGGACAGAGACAGGTCATCTGTGGCGGTCATTCAACGCCTAAAAAGTATCTTTGCCCGACACGGGATTCTGAAGACCGTCGTTTTGGACAGCGGGCCCCAGTTTGCATCGGTTCTTTTCAAGACTTTGCGTGGACGTACGGGTTCAAGCACGTGACAACCAGCCCTCGCCACCCCCAAGCAAACGGTGAGGTTGAACATATGGTAACGACTCTAAACCTGTCTTAAAGAAAGCAGAAGACCCTTACCTTGCGCTGCTGAACTACAGGAACACCCCTGGGCCTACAGGTTTTAGTCCAGCACAACTTCTTATGAGCCGACGAATTCGCTCAAGAGTGCTTTGCGCTCCATCTTTACTCAAACCTCGCACGGTACTCTCCTTGTAAGAAGAGAGATGAGGAGTATAGGCAGAAACAGAAAAAGTATTTTGACAAAGGTCACGCGGCCAGACCTTTGCGTAGACTTTCTACAGGCAACCAAGTGTGGCTGAGAGACAGAGGTGCTACGGGTACCATCCTTCGCCCCGGGGACACACCAAGGTCCTACTGGGTCAGAACAAAGGACGGCACCTTCCGCAGGAACCGTCATCAGCTGTTCCTGCTGCCGGACAGCAATCATGGTGAAGAGCCAGAGTGTCAACAACCTGCCGAGCTCGCGGACAAGACCACGAATGATGCAAGCAAGTCTGGGGAGACCACACCGCCAAGCGAGCCTTGCGCGTCCGATCATCCGTCGACCAGCACTCAACAGACTGCCCCAGCGGGTGAAACCGTGTCACGCGGTGTAACGACGCAAACTGGCCGTGTTGTAAAGATTCCTAAAAGACTTGGAATTAATGACTAGTTTGTTTACGACAAAGAACGATTTGTTCTTTTCCTACCTAAAGTAAAAGGGAGAGATGTGATGTCATCCTGATAACGCGCCGATGGGCCAATTCCTCGCCAACTGTTCTCACTGGTCACATGACCCGAATCATCTGTATATATTCACGGTTGTTTGAATAAACGGGGCTGTTTTGCTCACCCACGACGGCTTGTCGGACAAACTGCTTTAATAACGTTTTTCTATTGTGTTTTCCTCTGACGAAGGAACGACGCTGGTGTTTAACCAATTGAAAGACGTTCCTGTCATCCCTGATGGAGTACAGTTGTCTCGGGAAGGAATTGTGGATCTGTCGCTTCATTCAGACGGTAAAAAAGCAGCCGCGCGCGGATACGATAAAATGGGAAATGCGTTTGTTCAACAATATGCCGAGTCTCTGTTCCATTATGTTTCTATCGTTTTTGAAAGATGTCTGTCTTCCGGTTCGTTACCCAATGACTGGAAGATTGGTAAGATTGTGCCTATCTTGAAATCTGGGAAAGTAGGCTACGTCTGTTAACAATTAGAGACCAATCTCTCTATATCAACGTGTGGGAAACTCTTAGCGCATATAATTTCGAGCCATATTCACTCCTTATTACAACTTATTAAAGAGCTCTCTGTACGGCTTTCATAAATTGGTATCAACTATCACTCAGCTGGTTAAAGTCACGCATCATTTGTCCGAAGTACTGAACCGTAACTGTCAAGTTGATGTTATATGTTTAGATTAAACAAAAGCGTTTAATAAGGTTAACCACAGGAAATTCTTACTCAAAATAAAATATATAATAAAAAACCCATATCTCATCAGATGGATCGAGATGTTTTTGTATGGGAGAAGACAATTTGTAAAAATCAAAGGTAAACAGTCCAATTTGATCGATGTAAAATCAGGTGTACCTCAAGCAGGCACGTAACTAGGATTTTGTTTCGGGAAGGGGGGAGGGGGGAGGCGCCCATGACAAAATGCTGTATAAGGGGGAGGGGGGAGAGTAGGACCCAGCAAAATTAATTTCTTTTGGGGGGAGCGGCGGCCCGAGCCATATGTCCTCCCCCCCCCCCCCCCCCCCCCCCCCCTTGGCCACATACCTGACCTCAAGGGACAGTGCTTGGTCCTTCGTTTTTAAAATTTTTATGAATGATATACTCTTCAATTTAACTGTTAAGGCTAGGCTCTTTGCCGACGACTTATTTTGTATATAGAGGTTAAGTAGCCCACCGATGAAATTAATCTGTTTAGCATGCGTTGGTCAGTGAAGCAATACATGGCAAATTTCACTAAACTTAGAGAAAACCGTCTGTATGACTATTACTCACAAACAAAGCCCATTGAATTCGCGTACTTTATCGAAGGTTATCCAGTACCAAAGGTAAGCACGTACAAATAACTAGGCGTAACTATTTCTCACGATCTCCGTTGGAGGGCTCATATTGATAGCATTGTAAAAAAAGGGAATTGTAAACTGTGGTGTTTAAGCCGGTCTTTGAAACTTTGTTCAATTAACAGAAAACTTTTGGCTTATAAAACACCCATTCGTCCATTGATAGAATATGCATGCGAAATCTGAGATCCTCATATGGTTAAAGATGTGCTAAAGCTAGAAAAGGTGCAAACGACTTGCTTTACATTTTATTTTTTCCAAATATCGTCAACTGGGTCCACCTCCGGCACTGTATTCAAAATCCAACATTCCACTACTTAAAGGGCCTCTGAAAAGAAAAATAAAGCTTTTTTTAAACAGTCTGATTGGGACACGCGTGTCAAATAATACATTTTACGTGAAAAAAAATTTAGGGCTATATTGACGGCGAGAGATTTATTTGAAATTCTGCGCGCGAAGTCCATGACGTTACTGGTCATTCCGGAATGACCATGTCGGTTGTGAAGGCGCAGTCGCTCCACTTCTCCTCCATGCGCCCGAAATTCCGAGAGAGAAAATAAGTGGAAAGGAGGTGATTGCCGACAAATCACGTTTCGCGCGGTCAATATTGCTCTAAAAATTGTTTTTCGCCTAAAATTTATTTTTCGATATGCGTGTCCCAACCATAATGTTTAAAAAAAAACTTCTTTTTTTTTTTCAGGGGCCCTTTAAGATGAGGCGTAAAAAAAAAGATTGAAATGTTCTTAAATGACTATCAATGACTTATTGCAGGTAGACAAAACAGCTTACCTAGTTCCTTACGAATGGAGATTAACTCGGAACAAACACTGTCGCGCACTTCATCAGCCCCGGTTCTTCAAGGATTGTTTCAGATACCCATTCTTTCCACAAACCATAAGTGACTGAAATCTTCTATCGGAGCAAGCTGTAGTATGGCAATCACTTGAAGCGTTTTCTTTTTATATCGCATCTTGCAAAATGTGAAATAATTTTTTGTGCGTGTGTGTTGTTTTCAGTTAACGCATTCTAGCCAACGACGGATCTTATTTTTATTTGTTATTGTCAAAGCAATTTCGTGTGATTATTTAGTGAATTATTTTATAGTACCTTAACAAGTGTGCGCTGCTCTTGTTGTGGTTGTTGTTTCCTCTGTACACTTATATACCCACCCTATCTTAGTCTCAACAGAGACTGATAATATTTTAAATAAAAAACTTAGCGCTATCATGTAGTGAGATGCATATTATAACGGAAATATCAATGCTTATGCAAGCAATCTTAAAAGGGTCCTAAAACCGATTAGAGATTTTTTTAAGTATAATTCTTTTGTGCCAGCTGAATTAGCATTCAAAATTGAAGAAAACATTGTATTAACCACGAGTTTCTTTTTGTTCATAAACCTATCGCTCTCTTTATTATCCGAGCTGGAGAAGTAACGCATTTTTTCCTTCGTTCCGAAAACACATGTTTAGGAAAGATTTACAATAGCAACTTAACCTCAGGTTTTCCGAATAAGTTTGAACTATTTCGGCTTGTTTTCAGCATTTTCGTACCACATATATGGGTGTTTCAACTTTTTTTGCAGTGACTAACCTAATGGACCATTTGTAATAATACAAACGTTTGTACAAATCTTTTGTTTAACAGAATAGCTTCCTTCAGACGTTTCCTTGCGTTCTGGATGTGCGCGCCGTGGACAATAGCTATTAGAGCCAGTCAGGGAGATCAAAGTGGTTTGAATTTCACAACTACCCCCAGGGATGCCACATTCCAACTATCACGTGCCAAGGTCGGCATTTTAGGTCGCCCTCACTCACCCTCACGCTCACAGCCAGACTCACCTCAGGCCCTCACTCACCCTCACCTTCAAAGCCACACTGACCTTCAGCCTCTCAATCACCCTCACCCTCACAGTCACACTCACCTTCAGCCATTCACTTTCTCACTGAACCTCATGGTCCTCACTGTCCTCACGCCACTCATGCCCCTCACGCACTCACCGCCCTCGCGGCCCTCACGCACTCATACCCCGCACGCACTCGCGGTCCTCACAGCCCTCACGGCCCTCACGCCCCTCACACCCCTCACGACCTCACGGTCCCCACGGTCCTCACTCACCCTCACACTCATAAATTTTCGGGATTCAGAAACCCACTCATCCTCACCTCACTTGTGAAGATGAGGGTGAGTGAAGGTGAGTGAGGGCCCTCATGAGTGAGGTTTGCCGGGGTATGATAACGTGATCAAAAGAGCACGCTTCGCGGATGCAGTAACGAAATTCACCTTTTAGCCATTTCGCTCGATCGCCAATGACTGCCTCTTTGGTGGCGTACACCGAATCAACCTTAAAGGGATACTACAACGAAATTTCGGCGCTTATTTTATGGTCTATATGTGTTCAAAGGAGCGGTATCACATCGAACACACCAATATCTTGTTAAACAAGTCACAAAAAGGAATTTTAAAACGAATTAAACGATTAGCAAAGAGCGCCTGGTGGATGTCGCTAACGCCTCGTTTGTAATGCCCGTCTAGGAACCTTGACAGCTAGTGACGGTGAGTGTCTCGCCTCCGGCCACGACGAGAGAAGAGGGGAAGGAGGAACTCCCGTCTTCCCGAGAATCTCTTTTGTGTGTTCCAGAAGTAGCTATTGTCCCCCTACAAGATTATAAAAGATTAACCCGTCACTCAAAATTCGTACAAAAGCAGCCGCTTCGGTGGCTGGAACGACTAGGCCATCCCCTCGACGTCAGCCTCGCCGTAGCTTTGCTCGTCCCGAGACGACCTACGTCACGATTGCGTCGGATGTCACGTGCTCTATGCTGGGCCTCCTTCGAGCGCTTGCTAGAGTGGGCCGTTTATAACAAAAAATACAGCCACCAGGCTCAAAATACAAACGTGCGATTGTCATTTACGGATACTGTGGATCATATTCAACCTATTTTTGAACACGACGGATATATTTCAAATTTCGTTGAAGTATCTCTTTAAGAATTGATGCTTAATGTATTTACCTTGTTTATTTTGCGTTCTTAATATTTTGTGACGGTAGCTCAACGTTTCTGACGACATCAGACCTCAAGAAAGAAAGCGTCGAAGACCCCCGCCGTCTCGTAACCTGTGGACTGTACCGAACTGCGTCCTGTGTTTGTTAATGTATGCCTGCAAAGTAAACAAATGCAAGGCAGCGTAGAGTTCTCTCTGCCACGTTTAAATGCACGTAAGTGTTTAAGCAATGTTTCCGGTTTCGAAACTACCTAAGCCTATTGCTTCGAAGGTTTGCTGAACGATAAATCGCGTCAGGTTTCTACAGACTCAACTCACCAGGAAAGGAAGAAACAAATATACTAAAATGTTTCAATATCAAGGGTAGAAAGTCTCCCGAACTCAATGCGTTAAAATAACGAATCACACTCAATACCACAACTACAAACCTGAATGTCAAAGAATGATGGTCTGGATTTTTGGTGTAACGAGTGATAAAGTTACACTAGAGTTGCATTTGTATGGTATTTACTGTTTTGTTTGTTTTTGTATTCACTGCTCTCTTCGTTAGCTAATATGGTTTTACTTTTATTTTTTCGCAATATATGTAATATGTATAACCTGTGGGTGAACTCGCATTGCCACTAATGCTGAAACTTTTGTGGTTTTGGGAACCCGTCAAGTTGTGCATGCAGCTTTTTTCCCCAGCCACCACAATCGTAAAAATATTATATAAACTTTAAATTCAATTGAATTGAAAATGGCACCGCTCAAGTAAGACACACATTCTACGCTGTTAGATCATGGCGAAACGCCGAAAATACGTAAATTTTGTCGGAAAAAGTTTGGTATTTTTTTCAAACAGTCCGAAACCTAACCTCGGGTTTTTCGCCCCATCACTGCGTTTGAACTGAACGTGTTCAAAAAGTGAGAGTGAACATTAAAAGAGTTGTTGTTTCTGCTTTTGAGAATAAACAGCAACATTGCTCTTGTTCCTGAAATCCTTGCCCGAAATTGTGGAACACACATATAGGAACCACACTTTATTGAATATGACAGCTGATGGCGTGGCTAATCCTGCGTTTTGTTACAAAATGAACCCATCATGGGTGTTTGTTTTGCACAGAAATTGACACAGTGCAGTTCTGATACTTTCAACGCAGAGGAATATGCGACCAAGGCCACGGGTATATTGTATTTTTACTCTATTCAACGTACGATCTTAAAGTATAGAAAGGCCAGTATACAATATTAAATAAAGCGAAGCATAACGGGAACATCAATCGGGCTTTTCTTCGCAGGGCTTGGGCCATCTTGACGTTTCGGTTAAGCTCTAAGCTTGTTTTCCTTGTTCATTGTGAGAAGAAAATCGTCCGCCGGGCGGCCATATCTCCATTTCTGTGAAAAAAAAAGAAAAGAAACGAAAAGTGAATTACCGTAAGATAAAGACTCCCATAAACACGCCTTCCCCAGCCAATTTATTTGCACTAAGGATGAGGCGAATTAACTGTACCATCACATTGAAACAACTTGCGTTCGGTAGACCGCATGCTGCGTCTTCAGCTGTGGCCATGTAACTGCTATTGCCCTTTTGTCATGTTTTGTAGGCCACAGAGACTGACAAATTACTTTTACGCTAGGTCGTTCTCTCCTTAGTCATTTCATCCCAAGTTGCTAATTTACTTCGTACCTAGTAAAGAACAACACATATATACATGGTTGACTTCTGTAGAAACTTATGATACAGAAAACTCAAATTAACAATTGCCTTTAAAAAAAAATAGTATAAACCAATGAATCAGGATGATTATTCTACGGTTAAATTAAGCAAGGCATTTGTATTTAAAAAGGATTGTGACTACTGCTTAACAAGAAATTTGAGTACTGTGAAATGTTATTTTTAGGGAATTTTCTCGAAGTCGTTAGTATTCTATCTATTATGCGAGAACTAGGGAAGTGTTCTTTTAACTTTTATATTTAGCTATAAAAAGAACGTGTACCTCAAACCATAGAGTTATTACAATACACGCTAGAGGCTCAGCTGGCGCTAGTGTCTACGGGACTTCCGGTTGCAAATTGAAGCAGACAGCATGCAGTCTACTTTTCCAGTCTTCCTGTGTATTCCTATGGGAAAAAGCGCGTTAATTTTGTCTCTTCGCCGGAAAATAACATGAATAACTTTTGTTATTTCGGTTGTACCGGATAGTATGTACCTTTATAATATTGTGGAAGTGTAATTGCTTGAGTTGCAGCATTTTTTCTTTACCACTGAACGATGTTAAACTTCGCTATATTTCAGGCCCAAACCTCTGTTCCATGGCAGGTATATAGAAACGAGCGACGATTCTAAGCAAAATAACGATCGAAAGGAATGTACAGTGTGTTCAAAGTTCGCCAGCTTTCCGCTGGTGCTTATATATTGCTAATATGGTCGTTCTGTCACTATGAAAATGACCCCGTCGTGCATCTTTACGAGTGGTTAAAGAAACGTTCGAAACGTAAAGGATAAAGTACGTGAACTACTAAAGGTGTGTTTTCTTATTATTTCCTTTGTCGGGCAGTTTTTATCGGGCACCTGTTCCCTGGCTTCTCCCTATTTGCAAAGATTTGGAGCGTGCGGGTGATGATTTGAACCCAGAACAATTAAGCATCTTCGCACATATTCATGAGCAGAAAGAATAAAGCACTACTTATTTATTGCAAATCGGACTATATTACGTGACTTACAATTTATTTTGATCGTCTGCAAGCACAAGGAGTTACTTATCCAGTGTTACTTCGTAGTTCCTGTCGTCTCTCTCGGTTTTCCACATGTCTTTCGTTCGTTTGGCACTTATATCACCCATGCTGGAAAGCTTCGACGCCGTGTTCGCGCTAACAGTGTCCGACAGTGCACATAAATGCATGTATAGGAAGCGGTTTTAGCACCGTTTTTTATGTCAAGATTTTAAAATAAAAACGCCATAACTGACCAATTATTTCGTCTGCGTGACTAGGAAATGTTCCAAAGTGCCTAGTACGTACGAATTATTCGTGATATTTGCTCTTATAATCGAGCGCAGAGAGGAAATGCACTCGCTTTTTTCCATAGAAATGCATTACCGGAAGTCAATTTCCGACTGCGTGCTGTCTGCTTCAATTTGCAACAGCACACTAGCGCCAGTTGAACCTCTAGCGTACATTATAATAACTCTATGCCTCAAACAGCAGAAATAATACACCCAGGTCACAGCAACTTAAGTGCAAATGATTGGAGATCTGGACTTGGAGAAAATGATATGTCTCATGTTTTGAGTTTTATCATCGAAATACGCCTGCTCATTTCTCCTTTTTTTTTTTGACAAAGGCATATTTAATGAGATTTTATATTTCTGCGTTCTATAGTCTACTTAACTTTAGACGGGATTATTTTGGCCGCTGATTTTAAATGAGAATTTTGTCATATGCGCCTAAGACAAATTTAACAGTTGAACAATAACCATTGTTGCATTTCTAATAGTGTGCAAAATGTAGGGACATAGTTGACTACGGAACGATCGTGTTGTCATATATTAAATATTAGTTTCGTAGTCCATCTTTCCTACTTGTTTGTAAAACACTGAGTGTTGGGAGAAAATGGAACCGTGTTTTTTCTGACTGCGCATGGCCGAACACTCAGTCTTTGAACAAAACGTGGCGCCAGTGGTTGGGACCAAATTCCGAAGCTTCAAAACGCACCTTTATCTTATTCAAGAGTTATAAGTGATGTCCGCAAAATTGCACATTCACGACTGCAAAATTACAATTTGCAATGTTGCAAATACATGGAGATACAAACCGAACGCTACAGGGTGCGTACCCCCTTTTCGAATGTAGAACTTAAAAAAAGAGTCCTTGATAACTTTTAAATAAAACGCATATCTTTGAAACAGTTGGCATCTGGTCAGGATTACTAGTGCAACATTTGGGCGAATGCTGAGCGTACGGATATTCGTAGTTGAGATTTGCCGTGAATAAAACAGGGTTGTTTATTCACTCATACACCTGATATTACTATTTATAAGATGCCAAATAAATGGATATACAATGCAACGTAAAACATCCGACACACTCACATAGTAGGTATTGCCGACCCAGTGGTCGAAGCGCCGGACACAAAGCGGCCTCATGCGCACGCGCACCAGGTAGTGCGCCGTGGTAGCCACGGTGAGGAGCGCGAAGACGAACATGATGCAGGTGGCGAACCAGACGTCGATGGCTTTGACGTACGACACCCGGGGGATGGTGCCGCGCACGCTGCTCGCCAGGGACACCATGGCCAGAAGCTTGACTGCACCCAGGGCAGCGATGGCTTGCGGAATCTCAAGCTGCACGCGAGGAGGGTTGCAGATGTTGACTTGGACCACTCGGGTCAATCATTTTTACGTTTGGCGTCGTTCGGTCTATATGCAACTACTGCAGCGAGCAAAAACAAAGTCAATGGACCGGACCTTTTAATTGTACGGCAGCGTGCACCACTTAGCCAAAGATTTTATTTCCACATTTCCCTAATTCTGAAAACATTGTGGAAATATTGGAAATAATTGTGAAAAACAATAAATAAATACAAAGAACTAGTAACGTTAAGCCCGTTAACGGTACACTTCGCAATTCGGAACTACTTTATGGAGCATGGTAAAGAATCAAATATGGCTACTAAGCACGTGCATTAGTTTACCATTCTCAACTACGAAAAGTTATAATCCGTGCTTGCGACGGATGTGTGCCTTCGCAAGCTGGTTCGTGACCTCTCCGCCCTATAGATTAAGAGGGAAATAAGAATACTTTACTCTCGACTTATGCTACCAGTCCAAAAACCTGTCATTGGCGATCTCCGTCTTTTTCAAGTTACGAGCAATGGATGGTGGTTTGTGCGCGAACTACAAATGAAGGGTAGCCAAACCTACCTCCTCCAATCTAAACACAACGGCATATAGCGTGTCATATCGAATTTCATTGCTCTTTTATGCTCCATACTACCGACACTCAAAAAAAAAAAAAAGATAATCGTCAAGAAAGACGAAATACGGCGCCAAGGTAGGTGCTGGCAATGGTGGTCGTGCGGGACGGTGCCCTCCAAAAATAGCGACAGAGGGAAGCAAAACTAGGAGGGAGGTTTACCCATATGCAAGCCCTTACTGTAAAAGGTGCATTCTCGCTTAACAGGACTTGACATTGAGCGTGTTTGTGCATGGTGCCCTAAAACCCTTGTAAGAGAAAAGACGAACACGAAAGATCGCTTAAGCGTGTCTCTTCCTCGTGTCCGTCTTTGTCTGCGCATACACGTTTCATGGGCAAATTTAATTGAGCGTGAAATTGTTGGAAAGCGAGAGATAGCTTGCCAAGACACTTGTGCTTGCTGCACGGGAGAAATACAATCAGTGCACGATGAATGATAACCAAGTGTCTTTGACGATAATAATGCAGTAGTGATCCTACGGCTACACGCCGGCATTACGCTCATTCTTATCGAAACGTGGTTCGTTAGGTTTGAACCCAGGAATCACGCTTATACTGACCGTAACCGTCAAGGTCACAGGTTCTCAAACTTGATTTGTGGAAACGCAGGGGTCGCTAATAGTGCCGTCAGTGGTTCTTTGAGCTCCTAGGCTTCTTTGGCCGTCTCTCTTTTAAACAAAGGATTCTTCCCGTTTAAGCATCATTTTAGATCTAAACCATTCAGTCATGTGTAGCTATATGTGCCAAACTCTCCCTTTCATGTGTAGTATTGCCTACAAGGTTTCTAGGGTTTTGCACTGCTTTACTTCATTCATGCCGAGAGTAGGGTGGGCTTTTCGGCTATAAATAAAGAGAAAGACGTTCTTCCAGATTGAAGAGTTTGAGAACCCGTGGTCAGAACAGTCGGATTAAATCAGTCGGTCGAGGAAATGCCCTCATAATCGCTTATTGAAAAACATCTTTTTTTTTTTTTTTAGAATAACAGGTCATTGAACAATTTCATATTTATTAAGTCTGCTTTTTAATCAAGTCATTATTCAGTCAGTTAATTAATCAATCGTATTTTATTTATTTAATAATAACAATCCACACCGCATCTGGATCCTTAGAGTCTTGGTGAGTCTTGAATTTATTTCAGTTTTACAAACAACTGATGAATTCGGGTTTTCATGCCGGCATTGGATGTGTCGTACATACAACGTCCCCCACTTCTCCTGTGTATGAAGTAGTTTTTGAGAGTCAATTAGAATGCTCAGATTTCTCATTACAGTTTCTTAAGTGGTTTTATAATTTTATATTAGTTTCAGTATAAATCGATAGCCATCTACACTGCGAGATAATATGTTGAAATTGCTCTTTCAGTGACACTGTCAGTTTTATAATAAACGGGATTATCAAGATGCGTTTGTTACGTTATGTGCATCATAACTAGTTTTAAAATCACGAATTTAGTGAAAATGAACTGTTCGTTGGTTGTAAAATAATGAAGTCGAATTAAGCATCAAATATTGCATTAGATTATAGTATATTCAGGGCTCGTTTTTGTTGTGCAGATACTATAGTCGTTGAAAGGATGATAACGGACGTCTCTAACGGACGCCCATCTTCGAGCACGTGCACGTTTTTCCGACGGGTTTTCCGACGGGTTTTCACAGCGCGTGCACGTTTAAAGCGCTAGAGAAGACGCAGTGCTATAAAAAAAAGAAGCTCCGCTGGAGGCAGAAAATCTGAAAGACCTCCCTGTCGTTATCATCCTTTCATTGACTATAATCAAAAAGGGCGTTGGATTGTTAATCCTAAATATTTTACAAAATATTGATGCGAGGATAAAGTTTTATATTTGTATCATGGTAGAGATCACCTGTCCTCGTCTTTTTTTACTCGATCTATGACCGAGTCATTGGTTAAAGCTATTACATTACGTAGAACGCTGTTTTCAAGTCAATTTAGCACATAATTTGTCGACAGCATTTATGTTCAACCCTTTTTTGACGCACACACGCACGCACACAAAACTGCACGAATCTTCACAACATTCAAGGTAGTGACCGAGATCCCACCTTGAGCCATAAGAGGACCCAGGAGCCGCACACAATCAAGCTGCTCGGGAGGTAACCGTAGAGGAAATGATAACCTCTCCGCCGTTCGAACACAAACGAAGCTTCAAGGACGCTGAAGTTTCCTGCAAGAGCACAGCCATTCTCAGGAACAAACGCCAGGTACATTTAAAGGGGCACTCAAGCGGTTTTGGGGGAAGCTACTTTTGGTGCGATGGCGTTACGGAAGTTTCAGTGAATGAGTATCTTCAGTTTTAAAAGCCAGAACCGCCTATTAATCACGCAGGAATAAAATACGTGCGGACTCTTTTCTGTTCCTGCGCCGACCAATGAAATTATCGTATGTTTGAAAATTTTGGCGGCCTTTGTTAAGTTTCGCTAAAGAAACAATTTTCAGTTCATTTAGATATGTTGTGCATGATAATTTCACAAGACTTAAAATAGTTCTAGTTTAGAATACGTGATACTGCAATTATCGTTTCACAAAGCAAGGGCCTGTGTTTTCTCCTGGCCTTCCTCCGCGGGGCGTGAATTTCCCGTTCTCCCGGGATGCGTGGAAGCGCACGTATCTGCGCTCGTTGCATGCCGGTCGTGCCGGTCGCGGCCCGCGGGCCGGCTCCTTTTATCCGCAAACGTGGCGTCGGTGGTGAACGTCGACGTGAACGGCGTGGTGAAAGCTCATCGCTCCGCGTAAAAGCGCTATCCTTGACTGAATTTTCGTCGTGTGTCGCTATGATAACCCAGCACGGACTAGAAGGGAAGATCCACCTACTCGTGCGGCGATGCCGTGGCGGCACTCTCAAGACAACAGAAACCCCCGTGCCGTCATGGTACTACTGGCGCGTACAGTATAAAGGATGCGAATTTTCACGCGTTTTCATTACCGGAGAAAAGTGATTAATGTTAGCAATCCTGAACGCTCGCAACGTCTATCTGTTATCACGAAATCATATTTCTACGTTGCTATATCGCTGCTAAGATTACATCGTCTTTTATAATCGTAGAAAAGGCGTGTGGCGATGTTTCTACTATTGGCAATGTCGTGTATTAGAGTCGTGATCGTCCAAGACGGCGTACTGAATCTTTTTCTTTTCTTTTTTTCATCCACTGTACCCTGCAAGCCTATCAAGAAAAAATAGTAATAAAGCTCTAGGCTATAGAAAACTGTCTGTCTATATTCTGTTACGGCATTGAGTTGCAGTGCATCCCCTTTTTAGAGGCGCCGCTGAAACAGCTGACGGCGGCGTATAGAAGCGGTCGCCGTGCTGACGACCCGCTGCGCTTGTTGCAGGTGGTTGCAGGTGTGTGTACGCGCGGCGCAGAGCGGTCGTTCCGGTCGCTCCAGTTGCAACGGACGCAGTCGTAGGTACGCGCTCGTTGCACATATCTGAACCAGCCTTCCCCCCGTCCTCCCGAGGCGAAAGTCAACGTGACATCACGTACCAGAGGTAACGCTGCGATGTCAAACGTTGGTTTGGTTACGACTTGCCCCAACCGCAAATCGAAGAACGCCCGAAAAGGTCTGCGTTTTGTCGTCCTCGGAACCCGAACACGACTCCGAAGCGCTGCTATCGTCCACATCGCACGTCGGAGTGGCGTCATAGGAAATCATCCCCAGGTCGGCTGTCCGCCGAAGGATTTCAACCTCTAACGGCGTCAGGTCCTCGACCGTAGAGAACTCCGCCATGATCGAAGTGATCGAAGCTCGAATGACAAAGAAGTTCGGCCGATGCGGCTACCTCGGGATCACTACGCGACGGAACGTCGTCCAACGCCATTAGCCCGAGATCCTTTTGATAAGCGTGCGATGACCAATGAGAGTGGTTTAGTTTTCGGATGGATCCGAGGTTTGGCGGCCTTCAATTACATTTTTATTAAAGAAATACCCACCGTACGACTATACTTTTTGGTTTTTAGGGATACTTAGGGCGTTTGAATTCAGCTGTCATCATCAAAACACGAACTCAAAAAACACTTGAGTGCCCCTTTAACTGACGCAATCCGGGTGATTTTGCATTTCGCCCAGTTCAACATCGATACTAGACTTGTTGTTATTTGACTGTGAATTTTTAATGGCTGACCCTCAATGACTTCATGAGTGAAATCTAGCCGCATCGCGAATATACCTGACGCACTATTGGCGTTTAAGTGTTGAGGAGTCTGCAACGTCGACAACAATACAAAAAGGCTGAATTTCACAGTCTTACTTAATTTCAAATAAACCCTGACAGAAATGTAAGTTTAATATTAGTATATTTGCTTCTACAGTAAAAAAAAGTGTCTTCAATAATTGATTATTTATTCGCTGGTTTATTCGTTTATTCTACGTGATAATGAGCCGTTAATGTTATTATAATACTGCTAACGATTATTTTGAGTAAAGTTTAATATTTGCTCAGAATTCTTTTCTTAAGAAGCTTCGATGAGTAGCCTGCTCTGAACAAAGGGCCAACATCTGCATAAACATTATGCTTTATTAAAAAGGTGAAGCTTTGCTTTTTTATTTTGTACTCTGTTCAGTTTTAGCTAGTAGCATTTTTTGTTCATTTTGCAATCTATTAATACAAGCTTTTAAGCATCTTAATTTATTCCCGCGCCATCATTCCCTTTGCAGGAACATAAAATATTCTACTCAATTTAAGTAATAGAAACGGTCCGAATGCGAGTCGTCTTATCTTCCTAGATGACATATCACACCAGACTGTGTCTGTGGATTGTACCAGACTTTCTGTAGAATTTGCAGAACTCAGTTATCTTCGTCAAGAAACTAATATACGGGTTTCAGATGAAGCTCTTGTTGTAATTATAACCTCTTATGGTGTTTCATCTCAATTGTGCCCTTCCATAGGTAAAACGTTTGCTAGCTGAAAATGATGCTGAAACTCACGAAAATAGAAGTATGCGAAATATCTTCGCTTCCAACGCTGTCTTTGACCGTGGAGGATCTGGTCATTAAATAGCATGTACTAAAGTGTAAAAAAAGAGGCCTCGTTTGTGATCAGGTGATTAAAATGAAGGTGGCACCAACCTGCTGGAAGCTCCCTGAGGAAGCTGGTGTCAAAATACTCGACTAGGTCGAATTCGGGCAATTCAAAAGGGTAACTCAAGATGAGGGGATCTTGTTTCCACCGTAAGATGGTTTCCCCAACTGCGTGTGCATCTACACAAACATTAAAAATGTATTACACCGTGAATAACAAAACTGGCGTCTTCCTGTTTCGCCTCTTATGGCACTTTCAAATAATAAAGTCACCGCAGATGTGTAATACGAGTTTCACATATAAAACATCACAATATGCCTCCAACTGTGCGCTCGAAAGGTATGCAAATATCAACACAAAGGTCTGCTCAACAATACACAGAATGCACCTATCGGCTCTTAAAACTACTACAAACATTACTTTGCAAACACGAAAATGTTTTAATCGAAAGTAGGTACGGTGTAAACAAAAAACGCAAAGCCTGTTTTTAAAATATAGAAGTGTTGGATCACTTGCGCAGGACTTACATGAACGAATGAGAATGCTACACCTTTGACTATCGAAAGGGTACAGCATCAGATTCATAAGGCAGCGCAGTCGGAGATTGAGGCTGAAATGAAAACAATTCAGTCAATGGGCTTTGGATTGTGAATCTTAAATATTTTACACAATGCTGATGTCAGGATAAAGCTTTATCTTTTTAGCATGATAAAGCTCACCTGTCCTCCTCTATATTACTCGATCCAGGACGGGTCATTGATTAAAGCTATTACATTCCGTAGAATTTGTTTGCTAGTCAATGTAGCACATATTTTGTTGACCGCGTTTCTGTTTAGCCCTTTGTACTGACGCGCACACACTCCTTCACAGAACTGCACGCATCTACGCAACATTCAAAGTAGCGACCGAGATAGTGTACGAGTATTAGTAGATTTGTGTATGTCCTTTCTGGCCCTTGTTCCCCTTCTCCAGGGATTATTAACATCTGCAATACAGTAGAATATTATTAATTCCCGCATATATTTGAGTCACCTTAGTGGCTCCGGCGCCTCAAGGCAAAGCGTCGGACCTATGGATCCTATGTTTGAAATTTCACATAAGCCCGGAGGTTTCGGTTGTACATCAAAGACTCTAAATTTGTATACGTAATCTACAGTACCCTGTTTGTGCGTGTCTCGTGACCTTCTTTGACTTGGCCCGGAATCGGCAGCCGAGGCTGACCCGTCGCTGGATAAATCGTTTCAACCACTGTTGGGCCGAAGCTGGGAGCCACTGTCGGCCCGGAACCGACGGCCGGCGTCGAGCCAGGTTCCGCATGGTGTAGCATAACTAGAAATGGTCGGACACCGGCACCCGACACCGGTACAAAGAAAAACTTCTCCCGTAGCTTGCCCGCTGTTGCGCCAATCCTCTGAGCTGCCTGGGGATTCATACAACTTATTTCTGTCGAATATCGTAAACATTTCCGCAGCATAACATCGACCTAGCGTCGCACAAATAATACACATAGCTTAAGATATAGATAAGCCGCATCTTTAATATGATAATAAGATAAGTCGCATCTTAAATCTTTAATAAGATAAGCCGCATCTTAAATATTTACCGGCTTGAATATCTGGTATCATTTCATAAAGCATAAAGTAAAAATTGATTTAAAACGTGTCTCGGCCCCACCAAACGACCGAGGTGTCTAACAGTGAAAATATACAGTGTTACTTTATAGACTCTCATCACCTGATGTTCGATGTGTTGCAAGCTAACGTAGTTGGGCCATTCGACAAAAAATTAAAACTTTTTAATTAAGTTACAATAACATTTTTAGCTGGGGGAATAAAAATCTAACCCTATTCAGGTGGCGAGTATAGTTTTTTCATATTTTTCTTCGAGAATGTCTATATCAAGATAAAAAAAGAGTTATACAAAGACGGTCCATATAAATTGTGCTCGCGTGGCAGTCATTCGTTCTATTTATGTTGAACAATATTGTAGACGAGGAGCCAGTCTTTATCTGAAACTTTTGTGCGTTACTTTTCAAATGAAATTCAATTATTTGCTTCATAAGTAGTACATTTGGTGATAACTACCACTTAACTCGTTACAATCATGCACAAATATTAAATTATACTTTTAAATTATTATTAGCTAATTACGTTTCTTCACAATTATTTTACAATAATTATATTCGTTCATTCCTGAATTTATTTTGGGGTGTTTATAACATATGTCGGCGTTAGGACTTCGCCACGTTTTGTGCCTTTGTTTTTTGCCAATATATTACTCGCATAAATTTGCGACAAGCTCGTGCCTTGTAATTTGAAGGTGTTCATGTTTTGCTACAGTATATTTGGGGTCATAATAATGTCGTTCTTCTCTATTGCAATTCAAAGCAAAAAATGATCCAAAGAATCGTGCGGAGACTTGCTTAACTCCCGCAATGTTAACTTTCTCTTAAAGCTTAGGAAAAGCAAATCGTTGCTGTCAACCCCCCCCCCCCCCCCCCAAAAAAAAAAAAAACAACAAAAAAAAAACGCCTTGACAGCAGATTAGGTCCACCCTGTTAAACTGAGCACGGCGCGTGACATTTGAGTTGGGGCATAGCCTCCTTTATACTCACAGAGCCTGGCAGTTCGATGACAAAGCCATAGAGTGCCCGGTCGCAGATTTGGAGCGCGAGGATCTGGTCGCACAAAGCATTTCTCCGGAAGTCTGGTATTCAGCGCACAACTTTTGCAGCGGCAAGGACCCGAAACATATGGTTTTCAAACCCGTCGAGAAAAAAGACAAAAGCCCGAGGAACGCGAGAAGCACGATCGGACATTCCATCGCTCGGAACAAGCGTGTTTCGGCGTTTCACCGCAGCGGGGCGCCCGTTACATGACTCTTGTCTGCCGCTCTACCTTTTCACCTTCGGCGGCCGCGTCACGTGACGGTCTGCCAGGCTTTGTCAGTATAGAGGAGGCTATGGTTGAGGTGTCCATTGAGCGCTACAACACACGGGGGATTTGGGGTGGGGGGGGGGGGGGGGGGGGGGGGGGAGATTCAATGCTCGGAGCACGTGGAGTGAAAGCTCGCGCTGCAGAGCCCAGGTATTCTGTATTCAATCCCCAGCACTGTCTATTTCGATCTGGATGAGCAGCGTAGCGGCGTGCAGTCGTGCATCACTCCTGCGTGGTGAACGTTAAAGACCCCAGGCTAGCGGTTGTACTGCACTGGCTAAATTTCTTATAGCGGTTGTACAGCAGTGGCTAAATTTCTTATCTACAGCTGAGAGACAAGTCGCCCGTTGAGGCAGATCTGTGTGAACATACACACTACCTAATTTTTTTAGAGCGCAGCTCTTAGGGGCCCGTTTCCGGCTCGAGCGGCGTCGGCGTCGCCGTCGCGTGACGTCACTGATGACGTCATCGCCATCCGCATCATCATCCTCATCATCATTGATGACGTCATCGGCATCCGCATCGTCATCGTCATCATCACTGATGACGTCATCAGTGACGTCACGTGACCCCCAAGTCACGTGACCCCCCGAGGTCACATGGTCACATGACCCCCCCTGTCACATGACCAACCCCCCCAGTACCCTTCCCTCCTCCTCCTCAAGAGCTGCGCTCTAATTCGGCGTTACAGGGAGTTGTAAACGGCTTTCACTTTTTCTTTCTATTTTATCATTCGCGGAGCGTTCGCTAGCGATCCTTGAGATTGGCTCTCTTCGAGAATCATACGCTGGAAAGGTTGCACGTGCATCGTGCGCGTGCAAGTAATATTGTTAGGCTTTCTCGCTCGATCAGAAATATGGCTGCGGAAAAGTGGAATGAATTAGGGCTACCAAGTAAGCCACGCATCACAGTAAAGGACATTCTTTGCTGTCTTGGAGGTTGACATCATCATTGGTCGTTACCTGAAGTCTCATCTGCGTCCACCAGAAATGAAAGTTTTGTGACTGAGCAACATGATATCGCCAGGGCCTGGGCTTCCGAACTCCGTATCCAAAAATTAGAAAGTCGCTTTTTCGAGTCGCAACGATCCAGAATTATGCCCCCCCTGCACTCAGCTACAAAATGGCGTCGACCACGAAAACATCAGGGAACGGAACGCCGATACTCCAAGCGGGTATAATCAGTTGGAATACGAAGTACTTCTTTTTAAGGTAACGAAGGTTGTCTTAAACAAACGTCGTTAAGGCTACACTAATGCGGTTTTTTCCGGTGAACTATGCAGCCATGGGGACTTATAGTGTAGGGGCTAATCATACCGATCAGTCGGCTAATTCACTAAAGTATGCTTATTAACGTTGTAGGTATCAAAAATAAACATATGATTGTAATTACTAACTTGCTGAGCGTCATCGAAAACTGCTAAATAAGTATTAGAGAGACTTGGAGAATGTGGGAAGGTCGGTGGAGCGCTTAAGTCGTAACGATCCCGAATCTTGCCCACCCTGCACGCAGCTCCAAAATGGCGTCGACCACGAAAACATCAGGGAACGGAACGCGTGGAGTGAAAGCTCGCGCTGCAGAGCCCAGGTATCCTGTGTTCAATCCCCAGCACTGTCCATTTCGATCTGAATGAGCAGCGTAGCGGCGTGCAGTCGTGCATCACTCCTGCGTTGTGAACGTTAAAGACCCCAGGCTAGCGGTGCAGCTCTGGTGCAGCACGAGCAAGGCTACCATGCAATAACGCACCCGCGCGGTTTTTTGTCTCTAATCATCCGTTTTCTGTCACCCCAGCCTCGTACCTGTTGCACGAGAGATAAATGTAGGGCACAACTGCGCTCATAATACTTTTAAGAATGAGTATTTTTTTTCTTTTAATGACGCTCAGCAAATGTATAACTGGAACCATATGAATATTTTCACTAATTAAACAGTTAATAACAAATATAAGTTAATCATTCAATTTACCGTGACAACCCTTTATGTTATGTCCCCCTGGCCATACAACTCACCGGCACAAACCGAATTAGTGTGGCTTTCGCGGCTTTTTTTTTTTTTTTAAACAAATCTGTATTCATTTAACGCTTCTCCCTTAAAAGTTTGGGAGTTCACGTATGTTTATAAGAACACTAATACGTTTCAGTCACCGGATGCTGTAGGTGATGTTGCCATCCGGAAAAATCTTCACCATGATCGTGGGCAGCGTGATCTCCTGCACTCTGGCCACCTTGACGTTGGCGAAGGTGAGGTCCGGCTTCCATATCTGTGAAGCGATGTCATCCCCGTTCAGCATCAAAGTTTCGTTAATCCCCACACGTCGGAGGTCCAGTCTCGGATCAAACCACGATTGACGCAAGTAAAAATTAACCCTAAAGTCCTGAAAAAAAAAAAGGAAACGCAAGTTGCACACAAAGAACACAAAGAAATAAAAAATTAGGACAACAAAACAACAATACCACTGCACCATGTTTGAGTTGTCTAGAGGACCGAGACTGTTGACGAGCAATTCCACCGCTACTACAGTTGGCTCAGCTGAAAAAAAAAAAAAAATCACGCAATGAATTATTACATTTTACGCAAGTAACGATGTTTCATCAAAAACCCACCCTCGTGTAAAGTGTTGCTCATATTAGTTATTTTAAATATTTCGTGGTTACATCGACTTGATTCGTATCTAAACGGGCGCCAGCCTTAAATAATTAAAACATCATAACTTCCCAACTCTACCGGAATTATATATTTGCTACCCTTCACCGCACGTGATTTTCCCAAAAGCCATTTCGCCTTAATTATTGGTCGTTTACTGTAAAGCACTCTTATTGTGTGCATTTACTGTGCATTACTCCGGCGGTTTTTCTAGTTTCCCGATCTAACTATAGTTTCGGAATCACCGGCTTTTATCCTTTCCGGTATAGTATTTGGTAGCGGGAAATTCAGAAAAGTAATAAAATCGGCAAGTAAAAATTCTGCCAAAACCAACATTAAAATATATCCGAGCTTTTCAGAGCCGTGACGTCAGAGGAAGGCAAGGTCTAGCGGGCAGTCTAAAATGAATTATGCCCAATTTTGTTTCGTGCTCTGCGCGGGTGCTGGAGCGAGGTTCAAAAGCCTTCATTTGGCACTATGAATCTGCTCGTAATCAGTTGGGAACAAAGTCCACAGTCAAAAGTACAGTTCCTGTCTTCCACTGACGTCACTTTTTTGTTGTTGCCGGTAGAGACTTTCGCTTTGAAATACACGGTGAAGACCAAAATTGTAAATTAAATAACTTCGCAAAGAAAAGTTATTTTGGTCCAATGTTTGGGTTACTCTTTCAGCGATGTTTTGTTTAGGCGGTCTTTTGCAGATGAGGGAAAATAAAGAAAATGCCGGAGTACCTGTTTAAAAAAAAGTAAAACAGGGGACAAAAGTATTAGAAATAAATCAGGATATTGAACCGAACCCGAACCGTGAACGGAAAACCGGAAAAAACCGTTATTTTCGCAAGAACCGGAGTTGACCCGGAACTAAATACGTTTTCTCGCTCCGGAGTGGAACCCATATGTTTTCCATGCGGTCTTCGGTTCATACGCGAAGGCAGGTTGCGTGAAAAGTGCGTGGCAAAAGACACAGTAACCTTAAAAGTAAACCAGAAAATGAAAGAAAAAAATATTTTTGCGCCAACCGGAGTTAAGTTGGACCGAAATAATTATGCTTGCGTTCCTGGGCAAAACTGATCAATTATTTTCGCGGTGTTTCGTTCATGTGGGAAGTCAAAAAGCGAAAAAGATAGGTAACGGAAAGCTCTGTAACGTTCCATTATCAGGTTTTCAGATAACGACCGTCTTCATAATTGATAAAGTTCGTCTTGAGAACTCAAACGAAATAAGCCCAGCAACTATAAATTCTCCGGGATTTCTGGTTTCATGTATTTCTTAAACAAATTCCCACGTTCGTCTTAACCTTTTCTTGGGGATCGGAAGTGGCTCATTAAAGAAACTTTAACGTTAGAAAATACCCAATTCGCACGTCAGCAAAAGTGACCAATAAATGAGCCTGTTTGGGGGCAAAACGGTGAGTTGGCTAGTTGATTTTTCGTCTCGGACTAAGCGCAAAAAAAGGACAAAGAGAGGTATAGACAACACCCTTAGTGTTGTCTATACCTCTCTTTGTCCTTTTTTTTCTCGTTTAGTTCAAGTTTTTTTGGTGTTTTTTTGTTTTCAATTCTGTAGAGTTCTGTGCAATTTACTTTAAACGCCTTGACTTCATTGTACAACTGATCGGATAAGAAAGCGATACAAAGGCCGATGGATATTTTAGAACCTGCACTAGTTGCCCTACTGTGGAGCATCTGATCTGCTTTCAAAATAAGTCAGCGGATTTAATAGTCTATCCGAAATTAAAATCTAGCACCGGAAAGGGGAGGGGGAATTTAATCAACGGTTACAGCTACAGAAAACAGCAAAACAGTTTCGATCTCTGGTAGCAAAAAGAGCAAGGACCAAAACGTTTTCTCCTCAGAAACACAAACATCAAGGCGCACAGCTCTTCTGAGCATTGTTAGACAAGGAGCCGCGGCTTTCAAGGGACGCTAACGTGTTGCACTTTTGGGAGGAGAAAAGGCAACGCCATCCAGAACTCTACCCATTGGCGCAAGTAGCCCTGGGAGTGCCTGCGACCCAGGTCAGCGTGCAGCGAGCCTTTTCTGCACTGAAGTTCATTCTATCGCCTCAGAGATGCCGTCTTTCCCCGGATATGCGCATGACAACGTCCTGCGTCTTCCGTCAGCTGCCTGACATTGAACTGCGCTTTCACCCACGTCCAGAGGTGCCCCAGCACTACCTCGTTCATTCCACACAGTAATGCGAGCCTTTGTTTTCTATATGTAACACTTTTATAAATTTATGCATAGCTTATATTTTGCTGTCGTCAATTGCTTTTGTAGCATATGAGTTCGAACCGGTTCGAACCGGTTTAAACCTTTATTTTTTCACTCCGGAGTTGAACCGGAGCTGAACCGTTTTCCCTGAACCGGAACGAAAAACGGAACGAAAAACATTTTGGTTCGACGCCCTGGGAATAAATAATGACTATCTCAAAGTTTACTTTCATAAATTTCTTAAATTGGTTGAGCGTCTAATAATAACTACCTTTAAATCTGCAGTTGTAGACATGACCCTATAAAGCCTGTAACTAAAACGTTAATAGGTAAATTCGAGTGGGTCAGACAAGCCATTGTGAAGGTTATCGGGCCCCGACTAATGTCCGCCGAGTTCAACATTCAGTGAGCACGGTGTCCACGTAACACCTCTCCCCTTATTTTTAAAATATGCAATAGACTAAAATTTATCTATTTCTTAGATATACCATTAATACAAGTATAGCGGTTGTGCAGTCTACGTCCGACGTTTTGTCGGACGTAGACTCGAGGGTACGTTGTTCATTGGTGCTCTGAGGATGCACACCCCGACGCCACCGTTCCACTTAATAAAATAGGTTTTTAAACGTTTTTGCAACAGAGCCGTTTTAATAATTACGGAGCAAACTGTGTTCAAATATGACAACCAAATCAATGCCGGGTTTACTTGTAGGTGCCTACAGGCCGATCTTTTTGAGTAAAAAGTGTGTGATCGTACTATTTTGCTGTCGAACCACCACAACAATACAAGGTCCATAGCAACGCCCTCAAACGTCAAGAAATGCCTTCGCCTTTCTTCGCCCTTCTTTCTGGCGGATACCTTCTTAACATTTCAATTATGGCTACGAAAGTAAGGCTCGACTAATGTAAACAACGATGCAAATAGGCGTACCGAGTGAGTGCGTATCACCGCAGGTTTGCTACACTCTCCTACTATGTGAAAGACCTATTCGCCGTAGCAGTTTATGCGGTAGTGCAAAGCACAGTTTGATAAGAGGTACTCTATGTTTAGAGAAACAATATGACGAATCATCATTTATTGTCTCGTACTAAACCGTGCGGTCCTTGCCACAGAATAACCCGCGAAACCCCCTAACCTGAAACTGCCTCGTCAAATGGGCCTTTCATGGTGTTGTAGACTGAACACACATCTCAACTTCTCTATAAATTCAAACGTACTTACGACGCTCAAAAATCACAATTTAAGTTCTTTTTCTAATTTACCACATCAGACATCATATCTATCATCTTAGATATAAACGAGAGCAGATTAGAAAGCGCAAAAACACAACAAACAAAAAAGAAACAAAACGAGCTCACAAGTTCCATACGTAGGCCAGAGTCTTTTGTCGTAATTCTCGAGCACTCGGTCTAAAAAATTAACGTTGATTTCTTTGAATTTCTCCGGAAGAGGAGCAGCTTCGAATGAAGACACCCTGAAATGAGTGAACGGCGGTTATTCCTGGCCTTAACGGAGCCGATACGGTCACACATTGAGAACCAAGTCCCGACGGCGCATATTCATATAGACCTTTGCAAAAATCGTCTACGACGCGCAGCCGTCTTTGTCAGCTGGGCTGTGGAATGCCTCCTGAGCATGCGCTGTTGACCTGCTGTGCGATAAATTGGACGCTGCGCTTGCGTCCACAGCTCAGTGACTCCGCATTTTTCGCCCGGGTGATATAAGCAATGCAAAGGTCTAGGTACTTCATGCTCCACGATATTCTAGTTCTATACTCTTTTTCACTCTAAATCCGATTGCAGCTGATGCTACGATCCGATGAGCCAATCAAGCAGTGACAAAAGTGCATCGTAATGGCGCTCGTCGTTTTTGTACGTTTTCTGTTATCAGCTATATTTCGATCGCGCACAAAAAGAAAAGTGCCGGATTATGGTGCAAACGCCGTGTGTGATTGCTTTAACCGGCAATAATATATGCACAAAAACCTAACGAGACCCATAACGATACACTTTTGGTGCTGCTCGACAGACCCGACTCTACCAAATCGTAGAGTTGGCTGCAATCGGATTTCTTAAAAAGAAGAAAAACAAAACCGGGGGCAAGTTTAAAATCTTTTATAACCATATATTCTATCACTGACTATGTAAAATACACGGAACGCAACGATGTGCTTTATCGGCGTTAAAAATGTAACCTGCTTTCAAATATTTTACCGGTAATTCTGGTGTGCGAGCTCGGTTTTTTTTTCCCCACAAACTTTTGTTGGTGCTAACTTTTACACGCTTCGTTATACCTAAAAGTATGCGTTTTAAGTTCCAACTGCACATGTCGGAGGTTTTATTGAATTTTACGTCGCAGGAGGAGCGTCAGAGGACTCCCCCCATTGCCTGCTCTTCCAGGACTCCTAAGTTGACGGAGTGCAAAGATTGGCCCATCACGACGATGACTTCGCGCTTTTTTCTCCCACGTCCAATCGGCGTGCTCCGCGAACTTTCTGCTCCAACTTTGCGTTTGACGAGTTCAGAGGCCCTGCAGCCCGAAGACGGTTTGGTACTTGCCGGTATACGTCCGTAGCTACAGAGACTCGCGCCGACCGTACAATAAAGTCCAAACTATGCGGGGTTCGACTTGTATACAAAGGTATTTTGTGAAAACGGTGGTTTATAAACCAACATGCTGTCCCCAAACAAGTCGGCGTTTGCCCACACTAGGTGTGGGCACCGTGCGTGTGCAGAAACCAGTATGGCGTAAACTGAAGCGATTGTTCATGCGCCGTGCCGACGTCAGCGGCACCGCGTTGGCGCGACACAAGAGCGGCTTGTTGATGTACGGAGGGTGCGACTCGTACAACAGTGGGACTAGACCGGGAATAGCCATTTCAAGACATTGGCTTTGATGTTGGCAAACGTGTGGGACGTTCGAAAATTATTTGAGTATACACATTGTTTTATTGTTATTGTCACTTCCCCTGCAATACTTAGTTATATGCTAACGTACTACGTCCTGGACTCACCTTTGCGTCCAGCTGTATGCGACGGATGCCGTGAAGGGTACCAGAGCGAGCTTCCAGAACATAGCTTCGGCAAATCCTAGTATTTCGAACAACGAGAATTTTATAGCTACCTTTAAAAGTAGCGCTGCAGCGTAGGAACGATATGGTACCGAACAAATGAACCCGATTACTCTCTTCAATTAATGAGGCGACTGTATTGAAGGATGCAAATATCCCAACCTAAGTTATGGTTGACGGGAAGTTCAAAACAATGAGATGATAGAATAGACGTGGCATTCAAAAGTCAGTTCGATGTGGCCTTGGTAGGCATTTTGATGTCACGCTTGGAGGAAGGGGGTTGGTTTGCCAAGGCTATGCATATTTACCTTTTTCGTGTATTCAGGATGTGCTCTCATGTCGAAAATGTTGATTTAAACAGGGTTTCTTTTGGGCTGCTAGAAAAAAAAAAAGCAAAATGAAGTTTAGGAAATAGAACAATTGAGGTGTTTATACTCACCAAAGAACGTGACGACAGGGGCAAACATATCGACCGAATACTTGTCGTTTTGTGTTTATATGATAGTAGTCTGGTGCCAGGAACGCGACTAGTGTGTTTACCGCGTCCTAAAAACTGGTACCTCGATTTTCACCCGATGGCTTCGTAGAAGTGTCCCGTTGTAGCCGGTCGCGATCCTGGCGGTGTCGGGGCAGTGGTGGTAGATGCGGCAGAAACATGTTTCGTTACAGGTCGCTCTCCAGCATCCACGAGAGCTTCAGCAGCCAGTAATGGGGAGTCCGCGTCTACAAACGACACTCGCGTTCGCTCGTACTCTTTCCCGAGACTTCTACCGCCAACCGCCAGGATCATGACATAGCTTAATGCCAAGATTGTACAGCCTTCGGGAATATGGAAAAGCGATTTGACGATTTTAGTTTAGGTGGTTACGGTATATTCGCTTTGGCTAGGCTCACATTGCTTTGGTTTGGGAAAGAATAAATGTTTGTTCTATTTTCTCCTTCAAAATAAAGTGCGTCCGGCCAAGGTGGACTTGGCACCGTTGCATAAACAACATCGGGGAATATGCCTTTCATATTGTGGGAGGCTGCACATCTCGTGCTAATGCCACCTTAGGTTCCTGGCCTGGCTCGCGAACTGTGCACCACACATGTGAGGAGCGTATTCCTTTGTGAGCACCTACTGAGACCCATTCTTCTTTTCTGTGCTTCCTGGATGCATTGATTTCTTTCTCCGGTAATTGTAAAAGCACAACGCTTCTTGTCACTGTTTTTTTTTTTTTTTTTTTTTTTCAGCGAAGTTTTTTGACATTTGTTTGAAGGAACCGTCCTGCGAACGAAAATTATGTACTGTAGCGGGGTTCTCCAAGCCTGACGAGCTGTGTATAGCACAAACAGATATATGACCCCGGTCTGGCTACATAAAGAGTTCGTTCCGGTTTCTCCGCCCTTTGTGCCCTGGCTTTACACACCAGATAATGGAACATCCGCTGTACCGCTAACAATCGGACAAAGGAATGTCAGTTTTCATAATTACAAAATACAGAAAATATAGTATGTAGCCAACCACGAAAAGTCCTCAATCAAAATAAATTTACCTGATGCATTTTAACGCAAAAATAAGCAATATGGTCTTTGCAGCGAAGCCGACCTGTGGCAACTCCGTTTGGCCGTTCCGAAAACGTGGGTGCGATTTCGATCACTTCTAGAGAAGGTACAACAAAAAAGAAGGAAATCGCATTGAACCAATTGAAAGTTAATATGATCGACAGCAATAATAAAAACATTGACCGAAATAAAAATTGAGTTTTTTTTCGATAAAGTGGGTTCAAAATATCGGTAAATTTCATTTTCGACGATATTTCAGATTTTATATAAAATATTCTGTGAAAATAAAATAAACTAAACTTATGCCCGTCAATAGCCTATGTATAGGACTATAACATATATAATACCTCATGAGATACAAGGCTCTGACTATGCCACCGGATTGTTAGAGACAATGTTTGTCATTTTTACCTCAATAAAAAAAAAAAAAAAGAATATATGTTTCTTTGAACCAAAAAATTGTCGGCATAGTATACATGCACACAGCATACCAGCGTACAGAACTGGGTAGAAAAATCACGAAGTAAAAAACAAATTTTCGCCCTGCTCCTATTAATCTTTTTCTTTTTTTTGTGAAGCAAAAAATTGTTAAAATTTTGAAAAGTTATTTTGTTTTTTACAGGATTGTGGCAATTACATATATTTAAAAAAATCGGAAGACCCACCCGACAAGCGTGTTCGATTTCAAATGACCCCCCCCCCCCTTTATATTGATTAACATGAAAAATAGTCGGAGCCATGAGTGTGAGGATCTTCTAATGGGACCACTGAAGTTTCTAACTGAGTTACTAATCAATGCGTAACTCATCTCTACAATCTTATATTATCATGCAGTACATTTCCAAAAAAATTCAAACTGCTAATGTATTTATTTTGTATAAAGGAGGTGATCGAAATGATTTGAGCAATTTTCATCCCATTTTTTTTCTTCCTGTTTTCTCAAAACCCCTTGAAAACGTTGTACATTCTCGATTTTCACTTTTTCTTAAAGTTTTGCTTATTTACTTACTCGTTGTTTGATTTTAGGAAGCACAGATCTACAAAAACGGCTCTGTTTGTGCAAAACAAAAAGTAATATTAGGAAAAGTTGTGAGTAGACGCTTGACGCTAGGGGTATTAGATAGGATAGATTAAATATTATCCTACATAAATTAAAATGTTATGGAATTCGACGTAATGCGTTATCGTTCATAACAACATATATAAAGTACCGATTCCATTATGTTCAAGTTAGCAATTTTAAATCCACTACGGAATGCATTTACACGCGGGTTCTTCAGGGTAATATCGTAGGACCTCTGTTGTTTTTTACATATGTCCATGATATTGGAAGTATTGAACCTTCCGCTGAATTTAATATTTATGCATACTATACTAGCATATATGTATCTGGTTCCAGAGAAGACTTGCTTACTTTTAAGGCAAACAACTTTTTTAATCAATTAAAATCGTGGATACATTTTAACTTCCTTGTAACCAACACTGCGAAAACTAAGGCAGCTTTGTTTCAATTCCAGGGGTCACGCATTAGATTATTATGCGATTTTATTTTTGGATCATCCACGATCACTGGGTTGATAGTGTCAAGGTTCTGGGTGTAATATTTCCTGGACACTTGTCTTGCAATGCTCACGCAGCATATATTCGTAAGAAACTTGGCAAAGATACGGAAATAATGAGTAATTATGAATATATTCTGCACCAAATATAGAAAAAATCCAATTTATAATGCACTTTATTATTCACTTATCAGTTACGGCCATCTAGCTTGACCACGAAGAGAAATTTAAACAATTTATGATAACCTCACAAAAAAAAAAAAAGAGCTCTTCGAATAATTGAAAGCGTACCTCGTTATAATCACCTTTTTTTGTCTTTTTTGAAAAACAAAAGAATTGATATGTCTAATTTGTATTGTTATAGGTTAATTAAAAATCATCAAGAATTTGTAAACGAACATATTAGAATTACTTTAAATAGATCTTGCTGACCTCGAAATAAATTAATCGCTTTACCGATCACGTTATCGTTCCCCTGCGTGTTTGGACTAGAAGACTAAATTACAGGCGTCCTTTGCTGCCGCTGACGCTGAATCAGCTGAGCAGCGTTTATTAAACAACGAGTGCAACGTGCCCGAACAACGAAACCAAAGAAAGATCAGGAGTGAGGGCAGAACTTACCTCCCGTCTGCCTAGAGAAAGAGAAATAAAAACGTCTCGTTCCTCCTTTGTTTTCATGTTGGCTTGGGGGCGCGTCAGTAGAAGGGAGGAAAATGCGCCGTTGCTACCTTTTTACTTTTTTTCTTACAGTATACCTCCACCTCAAGTTCCCAGTGGCCTCAACGTTGTCTCTGAGCACATCACCACTTTATCACCATTTAGCGCCCATTTAGCGAGCGTATTTCTGTGTTTTACACCGAACTGAAAAGTTTTATCTGTGATTTCGTTCGGAACGCCATTGCCAAGTCTCGTCTTTACTACTACTAATAATAATAATAATAAGATTTATTTGCATACATAAATGTGATCCTGGGTGGCGTGCACGGCTGTGCAGAAAGGTTAAAACCCGTGCGCGAGTGCGCCTGCCAGCCCGCTACCCAATAATGACACCGAATATTATAATAGACCCAGTCATCAGAAACACAAAAGAAAGTAGGTACTGTCGGGAATAAGAATGAGCAACATCTTAACTCTAACTTTACTGTCAGTCATATAGGAAGTAGGGTTAGCTCCAACTGCACCGTCCTACCACTTTCACGCATAAGGGCGCCATGGAACACAGTTACGATCATGAACTGCTGTCACCCTAAAATATAGGAGGCAGATAATCTTCCCGCTCTCTTCGCATTGTGGCGAAGTGACGCAGGAACCATTCCGCCACGATGATGTTCTCCAGCTTGATCAACAGTGAGCTTCACTCCCTCCGCTCGCCCCTCGGCGCTGCCAATATCACCACGTCACGCAGCAGATGACAAACTGTTCTTCCGCCAGCGACCGCATTACTCCTGTGAGCATATGCGTCAGCTGTCGACACCGGGTGGACTTAAGGCGGGCGTATTACATCTGTGAGAGGAGCATCTACTCATGCCTCTGACTATATACAGGTTTACAATTGTAAGTATTAGGACCGATATCAGAGGAACCTTGTTATCAACTTTGTTAACCTCCCCCCCCCCCCCTCTTCCTCCTGCAAAATGTTTGTGCTTAAACTGAAGCTGCAGAGTTCGTAGTTTTTATTGGCCAGCACGGCGTGGTACACCAAGCGCCAGCCAACAGTAAATGTATAAAGACTGGTTACGTCACTTGTGGCTGACTCATTCTAATGCACAACCTTAGCTTCTTGTTGCGTGGCTCGAATGTCGCTAGAACAAACAGCCGGTACTAGATGCTTTTAATGTTTACATCTCAAGCGGCATCTTTCATGGCACTACGCCGGGTTTTCCAAGCAGTCCCTCGATGCTGCTGCAGTGCAGTGAAGTTATCTGAGAGTGACGTCTCGATGAACCTGGAGAGTCAGGGAAAAAAATTAACTCTCCACCGGAAATTTAGCCTGCGTTCATTTTGAGCGTCACTGTGTTGCTTGTTTGCACGAGAATGACACCGAATTTATAAAGACCCATGCAGTCATCTGAAACACCATGAACTGCTGTCACCCTAAAATATAGGAGGCAGATAATCTTCCGCTCTCTTCGCATTGTGGCGAAGTGACGCAGGAACCATTCCGCCACGATGATGTTCTCCAGCTTGATCAACAGTGAGCTTCACTCCCTCCGCTCGCCCTCGGCGCTGCCAATATCACCACGTCACGCAGCAGATGACAAACTGTTCTTCCGCCAGCGACCGCATTACTCCTGTGAGCATATGCGTCAGCTGTCGACACCGGGTGGACTTAAGGCGGGCGTATTACATCTGTGAGAGGAGCATCTACTCATGCCTCTGACTATATACAGGTTTACAATTGTAAGTATTAGGACCGATATCAGAGGAACCTTGTTATCAACTTTGTCAACCTCCCCCCCCCCCCCCCCCTCTTCCTCCTGCAAAATGTTTGTGCTTAAACTGAAGCTGCAGAGTTCGTAGTTTTTATTGGCCAGCACGGCGTGGTACACCAAGCGCCAGCCAACAGTAAATGTATAAAGACTGGTTACGTCACTTGTGGCTGACTCATTCTAATGCACAACCTTAGCTTCTTGTTGCGTGGCTCGAATGTCGCTAGAACAACAGCCGGTACTAGATGCTTTTAATGTTTACATCTCAAAGCGGCATCTTTCATGGCACTACGCCGGGTTTTCCAAGCAGTCCCTCGATGCTGCTGCAGTTGCAGTGAAGTTATCTGAGAGTGACGTCTCGATGAACCTTGGAGAGTCAGGGAAAAAATTAACTCTCCCGGAAATTTAGCCTGCGTTCATTTTGAGCGTCACTGTGTTGCTTGTTTGCACGAGAATGACACCGAATATTATAATAGACCCAGTCATCTGAAACACAAAAGAAAGTAGAGACTGTCGGGTATAGAAATGAACAGCATCTTAACTCTAAGTGCAGTTCTGACGATGAAAGTTACGAGGGACCTCACACGGCTTCTTCGAAGCTTAATCGGTCTGTGTTCTCTTGTAATTCTTAAGAAAACGATATTAAAAGTGTTGAAATAGTAGGCAGCCATTGCAGCCTCGACCTTGCTCTTTCTTGCATTTGTACTATATATAAGACCGAATGGTTGAGGTTACAGCTCTGCTTAACTGCCTTTTGATCAGAAACATGACTCCATAAAACTGTTTTTAAAATGACTCAGAAGCAAAGGTAAACTTATACCAAACTAAGAATTAAAATAACGACATGACGGACGGATTATAAAACGTATTTTGCCGTTGAACTTACATCCATGCTCTGTTTACTTTCTTAACCGGTTTTTCTTTGTTTTTTACTTACTCACGGGTTGATAACATCTTATTAAACATTTAGTAGCTTGGTATAAGGGGAGTTAAGCAGTGACGTGTTGCAGGAACGCTCGCTTATTTCAAAACATGGAGTTCGCTTACTGAAACCAGCGAAGACCTTTCGAGCACAAAGAA
The DNA here is from genome assembly GCA_013358835.2 of Ixodes persulcatus. Classification (NCBI taxonomy): domain Eukaryota; kingdom Metazoa; phylum Arthropoda; class Arachnida; order Ixodida; family Ixodidae; genus Ixodes; species Ixodes persulcatus. The sequence goes on from JABSTQ010010121.1 coordinate 137,876, forward strand.
GCTCCCACCGCCCAAGCACATCCCGTCGGGGTCAACGCTCTCGTGCAGGTATCGCAGCTGTAAACCAAAACAAAATACCCACAATAAGCTTATTACTTTTCATTTTGTGGTAATAAACGTAGCCGGCTGTACATATACCTGTTGAAGGCAGCTATCTGGCGCCCCGAATGCAGGAACCATCAGAATGACGCTCTGAAGCTTGCGTGCCTGTACAATGAGAAGAATGCAACTTTGCCATTGTCAAATCCTGATTTATGTGTTGCCTTACCTCGTTGATTAAAGCTTGTCCAGAGAAAGCCAGGTCAACGATGCACAGCGGAGCGTAGAGAGAATAGCATGCAGCTAACCAAAGTTCTTTTCTAATCCCGTCGTGAAATACTGCGTCTAAGACGACGCAGTCAAGTATTATGGCGTTCGCACAGGTTACAATTAGAGCTCCTGCCCAGATGTCATTTAATAACACTTTGAGCTTTTTAATTTTGTTCATATGGAGTCGCACAGCCTCGACCTGGGAAGAAAATTGCGGTTGCAAGTGAACGTTGCCGGACTGTACATACTTTTGAAACAGCTCGGCTTGAACTTGGATGTACTCTGCCAGGATCTGGATGCTGCCCCTCAGAAAAAAGTAGGATAATGACTCATAAAATATAAAACCAATTCCCAAGGAAACACCAAATATCTTCATTGGAATGGACCACTCAGTTGGCACGGACTGCGCCATATCCACTAATATAAACCGTTCTGCATTTGTGAAGCACAAAGCAAGTGCCATATATACCCCGCAAGCACGCACCGCGTTCCATCGATGCGCGTATGAATGCCATACGCTGTGCGTGTGAAGCGAAAAACCGGTGCTCGTTTCGAATGCCTCCGATTTGCGGAAGAAAGCGAGCAGTTTATCCGATTTCGTCAACATAACTGACAGGTTGACGAGTACCTTTACCACACAGATGCCGAAGACTACGAGCAGCAAAGATCTGGAGAGAGTGTCCGAAATGTTTGCGACTACGCGCGAAAATTGTTTGGCGAATAAGGACTCGAGAAACATGTAGAAAGCGAAGCAACTGATCGAGTAAAATATGTAGGGAGTCTTCCATGTGACTTTCGCGTTTCTCAACGACTTTCCACCAAAATGTTGAATAAAAAAGCAGCCCTGGAGTCGAGCGACGAGTGCGTATGGGAGAGAACGTTTCACCATTATGGAGACCATTCTTCCTCATCAGCCGAGAACCAGAGTAGACGATACCTGAAAAAAAAAAAAAAAAAATATATGAAGCACAATATTTTGCTTTTTATATTTCGCGGCCCCTAGTTCTTTCTGAGTCTTAAAAATACCAATGACGGTTCAAGTGATAGTTTTAAAAGACACTGCGGTCTACATAGCGAAATGTTGTAGTCACCGCACTTCTGTCTTTATTTATTTAAAGAAAATACGTTTTGTCTCATGAGTGTTGCTCTTGTCTCGCCCGCTCTAAGTGCTTACATTGATGCCCGGTATCAGCGCAGTTGTTAGCTGTAAGCACGTACACTTATTTCAAATGTAGAAGCCGGGACTGAAACCGAAAAATATAAAGTTTCGGGTACGTTTGCCGTTTCCTATTGATATCGGATTCGTTTCGATTTTTACGGTTTTATTTTTACGGTTTCGGTTACCGGTTACACGTTTCTAAAAACCGGCTCTTTTCAGATTCTTCAATAATTTGCTATATGCAAATGCTAGACACTTTTTTTCTAATAAACGGTTTAAAGTAGTCGCAGCTATCCAACAACTGGACATTCAGAATAATAATAACTCAAAAACGTCTTAGTACTGCTTGTTGGTCCGAAGTTTTGCTCGTTGCTAGCTCCAGCACTTCTTCACTACACCTATTTCCATTATACAATTTGATACCCAGGCATACATGTTACCCCTGCATCTCGGGGATCATCGCATTTTTGTATATTAAAATACAAATAAACATTGCTACTTTGCTGTTTAGCAGCGTTTGTAAACAACCCTCGGAAGGTTCCCACTTGGCGCTGGAAGAACCATTCGCACCTTCTTGTTGCTATAGTTTGTTGCAACCCTAAGATATGCAAAAGATGCTTCACCCATACTGAAGAAAAGAGCAGAATTCTAGTAAAATACTGCTAAGTAGAATAAAGTAATAAAATTCAGAGCTGGTCTAGTTGGTGAAATCAAACATAATACAAATGCAATGGCACCAAACAAGGATTACTAAGGAGAGGAATGAACAACAAAGAAATCTGCATAAATATGTCCTCAGTTTTTCGTTCCTTTCCGTAGTCTTCGTCCTTGTACGCTGTTACACATACGTCATGTTTGCCATTTCGAAACAAATGCATGTGGTCATAAAAGCGGACGTTTCTAGCTGTCCGATTTTGTTACGCTAGATGCATTGTGCATTTATATAGTAGCGCCATTTTTTTTAGGGGTTTGGGGTTGGAGCTTTTCCGACAGATATATTGCAACTAGGGATGTCACAAACTTTCGTCAAGCCAGAGTTCTACGTCGAATCTCACGGTTCGACCGCTTCGACGAGCGTGCGAACTTTTAACCAGGTTTTTTTTTTTTCGCCACCTCTGAATGATGGTAAGTATACCTTGTTTCGTTTTACGGTTACTGCAGGTCAGGAACATAAGTGGTCTTGAAAGAACCGAGTCGGATGGACATCTCAGAATTCTAACTTATTAGTTAAGACCCTGAAGGTGACACGTACTGAATTAATGTAGCGATTGTAGGAGTGTGGAAGATTTAGAAATAAATACTTTTCATAATAAGCTCAACCACTGATTCGAACTAAATATTCTAAATCTCAAATTTATATTGAACGGAAATGTATTACCTAATGCGCTACTCGCTGACGGTAACTCTCTCAAATGTCCACAATATTTCAAGACCCCTCCTCCAGGTCATTCTTCAGAAAAAACTAACATTTTTTTATTTTTCGATTAATATAGGTTAATATCGGTTACTGGTAAATAATTTACGGTTACGTTTACGGTTACGGTCTTCATAAATTTCAAATAACGGTTTCGTTCCGGTTGCGGTTACTGAAAAACACTTTAGTTCCTTAACGGTTATTGGTTTAGGTTTCGGTTACGGTTTGAGTCCCCGTGTAGAAGATAACGCGCGAGCTTTCTTGATCGTGGTTGTGGAAGCTTGCTTGAGGCAATATCCCCCTATCTTGGGTAAGTATGATCAGAGTCACTAAATACAGTACTGATCACGAAACTTCCCCGTAACGCTCCGAGAGAGCTTAGTGCGCGACATCGCGCGACGCTAGCATCGTCACTGGATCTTGAGAAAGTAACGAAATTGCCTTCAATGCCGGCTAGCGGGACACGAACACATACTAACATAGAAACGACCAAACCTAGCTAGAGAATTGACTGAGAAAGAAATTTGTTTTTACATATTTACAAATTCAGCGGCGCTAGGCCACCCATAATAACCTTACATCCTACATTGTGAAACACAGTTGTGAGGCGCATGCAGACCTTAATGCCACCCACAACAAAAATGCCGAAAGTCCTAACGCTTGAGGAACTCCTGTTTGCCGAGGGTCTACAGTTGGTTTTCCAGGTGGCCAGACGTCTTTTCTAGTAGCGTTCGCAGCATTGGAAACATTGGCATAAAACGACAAAGTTGGGCAGAGGCCTTATTTATACTAATAAAAGACTTGGCAAGCAAGGATTACTATGAGCTTCGCGAAACGACTACGCGCACGTGCTTGGGAGCGGAAGCGGGTCCCGAACAACCGCGACACCAGCGCCCAAAAAGTGCGCGTGAATACACACGTGTCAAATGCATGCTGATTTGTCTTTAGGGAGGCACATTAGGACAACCGTCAGTCCCGGTGACGCTCCAACGTGCAAAAAATATCTGTTGGGTAGAACATTCCACCCATACATCCAACCGACGTCGGCTGATTGCCCTGGTGTTAACATAATAATTCCAGGGCACCCGGGAACTCAGAGCTTGTTTTTAAGGAGACACGTCAACCGCACGAACGCCTTCACACATCTGCGACACTGCGGTGAGTCTTGGGCACTGACGTCGGGCAACGCCCCCCCCCCCCCCCCCCCCCCACCCTACCCAGAGTTGCATTGGGACAACCATTGCGTAGTGTGGCAAATCAGTCTATACAGCAGGACACACATTTTCTAGCCTTTAAGGGACATGGACCCGACATAGTTGCCCTAATAATTACAAAACCAGGGTGCGCCCTGATACTCCACATTATACAGCAGGTCTAACACACTTCAAGGCAAGCAATCTTACTAAAGTTAATACAGACTGTATGCTCCACTCCTCACTATCACGTGGCAAGCAGAAAGCAGGACTGGCGAACAGTTCGCTTTTGTGGTCCCAAAATAACGCAATCGTGAGACACGTAATGATAGGCATCATTACATATGGCGGAAACGAAAGTTTGGCTGCGTACCACAGTTTCGAGCAAATGACCGATTTTATTAAAGATGCTTTGTGGACGAAAAAGAGACGACTTGGGGCAGTCGCAGTTTGCTTTGCGTGCTCAAACACTTTCTCCCAGGTACGAAGCTCTACTCTGTTTTTCGGAAAGAGGACACCAGTGCTCGCACCACTGGCACAAAAAAATGACGCCTAGATCTGCATCAAATAATTTGCCAAAACTGAAGCGCATATCTTACTTCTTGGTTTAGTTGAACTCCGGAGAGTGCTGTGTAGCCAGCGAAGATATGTTTTACCTATAAAAAGCTGTCAGGGTCGCGTAAAAACAACCACACGTCGCCTGCATAAACGGACAGGGATATCATGCCCAGAATAGGGAGCGAGTAACACTTACGCTTTCGAGGATCGCTCGTAAAGGCCCGTTTACACTCTTGCAACCGAGTACGACCGAGAGAGACGAGATCTGTTAAAACTTTTAAAAATTTCTTATGACGAGGGAACACACTGGCATTCTTGCGCCACCTAGGCGGTGACCCTGGAACTGCATTTCACAAGAGCGAATGTTTTGCGGGCTTTCCGAGGTCAAATATGCGTAATACGTATAAGAAAGGCTCGTTTTCAACGTTGACAAAAGTTTTTCGAGCCAAGAAAGAAAGGATAATGCGCGAGAGAAATAGAAAGAATGCCGGACCGCCAAGTTTACGCTGCTACCAAATAGATGGCGCCAGTGTGTCCTCTCGTTGTAAAGGGTTTTAAGGAACCCAGTTTTAAGAGGTCACAAGAGTGTGAACGGGCCTTAACATTGAATTCAGGGAACAGCGGGCAGCCCTGTCGTTCCACTCTAGTAACTGATAAGTCGAGTCAGAACAGATAAGCCAGATGCCCATTTACAATGAGTTCGCTGAACATGTCTTTGTAAAGGTTTTCTAGAAGTTGAATAAATGATCGAGAAAAACTAAAACCAGTCAAAACACTGTATAGCTGTTGTGGTAAAACTTTCGCTTGGTCAAGGGATACAAAGGTTCCGTTTAACCGACGTGACGTTGCGCACGCGAACAAATCAAGTGTCAACGACAAAGAAGAAAAAAAAAAACGCTACGTCCAGTAACACTGCAGGTTCAAAAGGAAGTTACAGTTAGAGAGAAGACTATCAAAATCACTTGCTTAAAGGATAGATAAGGATCTTATAATCAATATTTCGTAATGAGATGGGCCGCCACTCCCGCGGCTCCGTCAAATTATTTTCAGCTTCGCAAATCAGGATTATCCTTCTCAGCTTAACAGACACAGGCGCATGCCCAGTACTAAAACAAATATTAATTATATCTAGAAGGACGTCTCTGAGATCGTCCCACAAATGCACACAAAATTCTGCAGGTAGGCCGTCTGGGCCTAATGCGGTGCCGGTCCTCATGGCGTTCAAGAATTCCCAGAATTTCAAACGGATCATTCATTTCATCAGGGAAACGTGAACGTTCTACTCGGAACTATTGAACAGCATAAACATAATCTCATGTTCGTACCTTGTCCTGTCGCCAAAAGACGAGAAAAGAATTCCTTAAAGATGGCCGTGATGTACTCTTCCCGAGAGTACTCGCGGCCGTTGTGTAGAGTGCCGCCCGATATCTGCGTCGAGACCTCTCACTCCATATCCTCGGAGATACCTCAGAACGTGGGGGTCCGAAATTGGGTTACTCTCAGAAACTGTGCATTGGCAGTTCTCGAGCTCGGGCGGAGCAAACGACTGTACCGGGGTGGAGTTCTTCAAGGCACTGTTGCATGAGTAAGGTCCCTTGCCCCACCGCACTTTACAATGCGCATTCGTCTGACGACGTCGTTCTGTATTTCCGTCTGCTGCAACTTCCGGCGTTTTCCCACCGATGCTAGCAGCGATTTTCATTAGACTTTGAGGCCGTCCCATTAGGAGGCGTCGAGGGGCGGTGAAGTCAACGTTGCTGCTATGCTGCCGCGCAGCTCTGTAACCGCAATGCCGTCCCGTAGGAGCGTCACGTCCCCGCCCTATAAGGCGCTCCGTCCAGACAGGAACTCGGGAAATGCCAATGTCTCAAAAAGTGCACGACGGTCCGAAATGTGTTTTGGGTCCCGATTCTGCAAATTACAGGATATTGAAAATTTGAGGGAAATATGTCCTCTCTAAACGATGCAAGAGCCGCGGCGTGACCATGTGTAGCCAAATGTATTAGAATTCTTGATTTGTCAATTGTGCCGTAACTAAAAATTACGAATGAGGAGCCTTAGCTCTATGGTATTTCATGTGGACTGCCCCCTCCGAGATTCTTGAACTTCCTTAAAGGAATGTGAAACGTAGTTAAAACCTCCGGAAAAAAAAAAAAAAAGAAAACGAATAATTTTCGAGAAGAAAACTGTCGCTTTAAAAACAAATTCTAGTACTCCCGCTGTGCTGGCGGATATACACCAACTGCCATAAACTTCTGACGTCCTAGATAAAAATCAAACGCAATAACCCGGTCGTCTGGATCGGAAGTGCAAACACTGGTCGTCAGAAAAGACAGCCAAAAAACGTTAACGCCTATGCCGATCTTTGAATGCTTCTACCTCTCGAGCACAAAAACACATGTCTTCTGGATAAAAAGAAAATCTCAGCAAACATTTGGGCAAAATGAAACACTTCTCGTGTTTGTCATTGTTACAAAAGCCTTTCACATTAAAGAATAAAGTGCAAAGAAGCATAGCGACGGAAAGGGGGGGGGGGAAGGAAAAAGGAAGGCCAAAATAGCGGACATCGTTTAACCAAAGGACTCAACCGGGACTGAACCAGCGGTTTTAGACGTTTGCGAATCGGATGCTAGTCTATGCGACGCAACTTTTTCACGCCCGACGCTCGTGAAGACCGTTCCGTTCGGAGGTGTCTGAGTCCGCCGCGTTTAGCAACGTCCTTTCGGTCGCGTTCATACGGTCAGACGCGAAGACACCGTCGAAGTCGCTCCCGGACGTCGAAGACTCGGTGCTGTCCATGGGTTTTTCAGGCTTTTCGAGAGGGATCCGCCGCACGGCACCGACGACAGTGTTTGACATAGTGACCACCATGCTTGCCGACGACCCCCCCCCCCCCCCCCCCCCGGTTGGTACAACCGGGGGGGGGGGGGTGTCAAGGGGGGCGCTTGCCTCCCAGCTCTCAGAGTGGGGGGGCAAGGCATATGTTTTGCCCCCCCCCCCCCTGAAACAGCCGCCACTAGGCAGGGCAAACACTGGCCGGCGGCGCCCAAGGACACTGCCCCCCAGCCCTGGGGAGGGGGGGGGAGGGTCTGGTTTGCCCCCCCCCCCCCCCCTCTCAAAAACAAGTTGGTACGCCAAGTGGGGATCTTTGCGGAGCTGCGTCATCACACAGGAAATGTGCCGGGGGGGGGGGGAGGGGGGGAGAGGTTTTGAGGTGTTGTTGGGCGATCGAGCCGGGTGAACTCGCCGGGGCAACGCATGGGTCGGCTGGACTAAGGGTCTGGGTCACGGCCGAGTAAATTTGACTCTGTTCGTGGTCGTTCTGGCATGTACATTGTTACATCCCTACCTACGTATTGCCGGGTAAGGTATGGAATCCAAAGAACACATCATGAACAGATCATGGTGGCTTTTTACTGATGGCTGCTCGAGAGAACGCCGCGAGATTACCCCCCTCCTCCGAGTCTGTTGATGATGATTAGATAGACTCTCGGATATATACAGCATTTCTCAGCCCTACCGTTCTTAATGCTCAGGAGGTCGTTGTTGTCTGGTCGATCATCTGAGAATCGGCACTGGTGAGGTGATCCCTTGGTCACCCGCTGCACATGAACGCATAGCAGGTGTAAGGCCTGTCGCAGGCTGGCCCGTTGGCGCGGGAACTTGCTTACGCAGCTGGTCAGCATGCCGCCACCACTTCCGTTGTAAAATATTCACCGTTGCTATCCGGGCACCCTCGCACGACTGAATGGCTTCGGGAACCCAGTGATGTCCTACGTTCAGACTGCGCGGCCACACGGTCCTGCCCGCGAATAAAGGGCGGCTGCGGCTCTTGGACGGGGGTCAGTGCGCGCGCTCTGGAAGACAGCAGTCAATCCACGACCGAATGCTGCAGCCGAGTAACAGCTCGGATGGTCACTTCCCATCTTTTGTGGGGGTTTCCGGTAGCGGAAAAGAAATCTAGCAGGCCTTGATCTAAGACTGCCAGGCAATACTTTGCGAATGCCCTCCTTAACTGTGTGCACGGCACGCTCGGCTAATACGTTTGATTGCGAATGGTATGGAGCCGTAATCAGGTGATGTACGTTGCTATCTATAAAAAAAACGTCTAACAACACCGCTGTCAAACTGTGGTTCATTGCCCGACACCAAGATTCTTGGCAGCCCAAACCGCGCAAAAATAACGCGTATTGTGCTTCCATAGTAGTCTCGGCCGATGCCGTCTTCATCGGTAACGCCTCTATCCCCCTGGTGTCTGAGTGACCACAATTAGTATCATTTGACCCTTCAGCGGACCAGCATAGTCTACATAAAGGCGTGACCACGCGCGGGTGGTGTCCGGCCAACTGACGGGAACTTCAACCGGGGGCACTGGAGAGGTCTGGGTGCAAGTTTCGCACCTTCTTACGGGATCTTCGATGTCTCGATCAACTCCAGGGTAACAGAAGACGGTTTGAGCCAAACGTTTCATGGCTGACATTCCTGGATGGGTGTCACGGAGGGCCGGTAACATCTTGAAGCATGCGGCTTGGGGCAGAACCACTCGATGTTCCCAGCAGACGAGGTCGTGACTGACATTCAGTTCATTTCTTTTTTTGAAATAGGGCTGAAACCTCTGCTCTGTCTCAGCATGGTGCCTTGGCCGTTCTTGGCAAATAAAGATCTTCATCTGACGAAGCGACTGGTCTTCTTTTGGCATGTCTGCTAGCTGCGTAGCCGTCAAGACACCAACATCTAGACACTGGATGCATGTACAATATGTATTTCACGGGCTCGCCATCGTTTTGACATGGCGTATTGTCGGAAACTGTCAACCGACTAAGGACATTTGCATTGGCATTGCTCTTCCCATGGTGATACAGCAGATTGCACTGGAAGAATCAAAAGAGTGAGGCCCAGCGCTGGATTCTTGTCGCAGCCATTAGTGGTGTTGCCTTGTCTGTGTGAAATAAACCTGTTACAGGTTTGTGGTCTGTGACAAATGTGAACTTATGTTCATACAAATAATCTCGTAACTGGTACACTCCAAAGACTAAAGCACGAGCCTCTTTCTCTAGATGAGCATAGTCGTGTTCGGCGGACGTTAGCGTCCTGGACTGGACACCGATTGGGGGATCTATGCCTTTGATGCAATGTGGCTACACTGCCCCTACCCATTTGGAAGAGCCATTGCACTCGAACTTCAAGGGCTTGTTTGTTTTGAAATGCACTAGGAACCCCGTGGTCTCTAAACGTATTCTTCGTCCCGGTGAACGACTCTTTCTGTTATTTTTGCCACTGCCCTTTTGCGGCTTTAGCTAGCAGTTGGTACAGAGGCGCCAACTTCGTGGACATGTTAGGAAGACATTTACCGTAGTAATTACTCAGGCCAAGAAAATACTTCAGCTCGGTCACGGAAGTTGGCCTTGGCGCCGGGGACACTGCTGACAAGTTGTCTCCTTTGGGGTGTAGACATCCGGAGTGAATGCGATGGCCTAAAATGTTACCACTTCGTGTCAAAACTTGCACTTCTCTCTGTTGACTTTCCGTCTACAGTCTCGCAGTCGCTGATGCACTCGGCGAAGGGCAGTGTCATCATTTTTTTTTCTGTGACGATGATATCGTCCAGATACACTTGTACTCCCGCAGGTTATTAAAGAGGGGTTCAATGAGCGATCCTGAAATAGGACAGGCGCGGGTGCTATCTCAAATTTAGGCCTGGTGTGCCAAAGCATCACTTTGTGGCTGTTGACAACCGCCATCTTGCGAGATTCTTCGTCCAAGATCAGCTGATTGTAGGCATTCTTAAGGTCGAGACTGCTGAAGACTTCACTGCCGTTCAGCGCAGAAAAACTATCTTCCACCCGGGGCAGGGGGTACTCTTCCGTATTCGTGGCCGCGTTAGCTTATATGCAGTGTGTTTCCCGAGGAAATCACAGGAACGACCAAATGGTTGAATGCCTTGATCGTGTCTCTGCCACAAAAGATAGGCCTCGTGCAATTCACCAACTTTATCGATCCTGCCACTGCCCGTCCACCAAACTTCACTCCCATCTCTATTTTCCCCGCGATAGAAAGGGGTCCAAGAGAAGAAGAAAATCTCAGCTCTGTGTTTCTTTCAGAGTGGGCCACTCGGTCTTGTTCTCCTCGTACATGTCTCGCGGTGTAAGGCTTACCGGGGATCCGCTGTCTATTAGCATCACGAGTGGTACGTTGTTCTAAGTCATTGTTCTATGAATGGGCTTCACTGTACTGGTGCTGGCTGACTTGTGTGCCCAGAAGATTAACCAGCGTATCCCACTCATTATAATCGGAGGCGTAATCGTCGTCCTATGCGTTAGTGTTATGCTTATAGTGAGGCTCCTTCTTAGGAGCCCGGCAAGCCGCAGTTTCCACACTTGAAACGAGAAGACAGCCGGTGTGTGCAGTCTTGTAACAGATGGAACTCATTACAGTACCTTCAGCAGGGTCCTCAGCCATCTCCTGTTTTGTTTCCAGGTTTCAGCTTGTTTACGGGTAGCGTCCCGACTGAACAAGGTGAGTGCCCTCTTCCACACTAGCCTCCTGCTTTCTCCTACGTCGTGGACTTTCTGCAGTTTTCTCGGCTGTAAGGGCGAAATATTCAGCCTCTTCAAGTGTGAGTGTCCGCCAGGTGAGCCGATGTTTGTGTACATCGTCATCAGAAAGCCCACAAACCAGACTATCTCGTGTTCTGCGTTGCTGCATTTCGCCAAGATTGCAGTCTTCGGCTAGCCTCTCAGTTATGAATGCTTGAACGGACTCTCCGTCCCTTCGGTTTCGCATGAAGTTCTAACTTGCTGCGATTTCGTTTATTTGTGGGGCATAGTAATCTTCCAGATCTTTTATGTCGTCTCCGTACTTGAGCTCGTTTACCTTCTTGGGGTGTCAACGTCCTAGCATCACCTTCACCACATTGTCAATGAGAGCAGCCACCAATAATGCCCGCCATCTCGGTTTCTCGATGCTGTGGCATTGGAACTAGGCCTCCAGCCGTATACCCTCAAAGTGTTCCATGAGCCTGTTGTCTCGTCAAACTGCGCTGGACGCGTCGTCATCGCTGGAAATGCGGATGATGCGGGGATGCGTCACGCTCTTGTCGTCATCTGTTACATCCCCAAATAAGTAATGCCAGGTAAGATACGGAATCCAAAGAACACGTTATGAACAGAACATGGTAGTTTTCTACACATGGCTGCTCGAGAGAACACGGCGGGATGGGGCCCCCCCCCCCCCCCCCCCCCTCCTTGAGTCTTTTGATTATGATTAGATGGCCTCGCGATATATACAGCAGTCATGACCGCACCTCTTGCATGGAGAGGTGCAAACATCAATGCCGTAACCGAAGACTCCACACAGGAAGCAGCGAGGTGTTCGGCACGCCGCTCCGGAGTGGCCCTTCTGGCCGCAGCGGACACACACCCTCGTCATGCCCCGATACTCGCACATAACGCGTTGCCCAACGACGTTAATGAAGTTGGGCATCGCCTTCTTCATCTCGACGCCGACGACCCTCGTTACGGCGTACATAGCGGAACGGTCTTTAGACGCTGGATGCGAGACACCAAGGATGTTGCCGTGTGGCTCGAGCACCGCTTGAAGGACGTCGTCCAAGACTTACGGCAGGAGTCAGAACACCGATATATAAACCGTGCGTGGCCCCATTTGTTCCAATGTGACCGCGAGGCTACCAACTAGCAAGCAGCTCTATATCACCAACTCCTTGGCCATCTCCGATGAGCTGACGGCAGCGAGGAACTTGCTTCCACCAAGATACTGAAGGGGTTAGACCACCACTGCTGACAATGGCATCCAGGGCGTTGGTGATATGGTGAACAGGAACCTCAGACGGCGCTGAGAGCACGATACTATGTCGCAGGACTGTGCCTTACTGTGCCTTCGACATTGTGGCCGGGGGCATCCTAGCCAGCAGCAGGGGTGGGGCCACTGTGACTCGCGTGACGATGGTGAACGCGGGCCACAGTGAAGCGCTTGACGAAAGTACACTTTCTGCGCTCGAACAAAATGCTGCGAACCGTTGTCTTGGCATTCGCCCCCATCTAAGCAAATCCTCAAAGCTTCCAAAAGGTGGTGTGAGCAAGCGCCAAGATCGCTATGAAGCAGTATCGTACTGAAAGCGTTTGTCGCCATTATAAGCGTATTTGGCACTGTGCATGCAATCCATTATCAATTACGAATGCCGCCCGGCACTGACGGCGGATGAATGGTGGCGGTGCAAAGATGCGCGCTCGTTTTTCCGGTGTGTGGATAACGAAATCTCTGCATTCAAAAAATGCCTTTATAAAGCAGCCTGTCACCGGGACTCTTGATCGGCTCACGAAGAATGAAGAGGTCAAGGAGAAACTGTTCATTCCATGAACCAAAATGGCGACCATACGGGAGCTTGGGGCCACTTTCCCAGGATTCAATGACTGTACCTCCAAACACCGACGCTGCACATGGTGGCGGTACAGGCTGTACGGTTGTTTTGCCGGTGTGTAGATAGCAAAATCTCGGTAGATAAGAAACGGCTTTATAAAGCTACCCGTCACCTGCGACTTTAGATTGACTTGCCAAGAATGGAGAGATCGAGGAGAAGCTGCTCACTCCATGAATCAAAATGGCGACCATATGGGGATCTCGGCGTTACATTCCCAGGATGCAGCCTCAAGGAGGCTAAAATCCGCCAATCTAGACACCCCCT